>MU224342.1:1073182-1087045 GCA_018584345.1 Thuja plicata
CAACTCTTCCTGCACACTCAATGCACACATCAGTAGATCCAACACAACATGATATGAAACATAACATAATGTCAATAATATATGTAAGCATATAAACCACATTGCATTTAGAACTGAAATATCCTAATATCGGTTTCCTAAACCATTTCCATCATATTACATTTATACATTTAGATCCATATAAAACATCAACATAAGCTGAAACTAAATCAGAACATAAACATCTCAAAAGTACCCTGATTACAAAATCAGGTGCTGAATATATAACACAGGATTCCACCGATCCTCAAAAGTATGAAAAGTCTCACTGATAGTCAAAGTATGTCAAAGCATAAACTACTGAAAGCATGAGAACAAAATAGTAAAACTATAGCAGTCTAATGTAGGTCTCACATAAGGAATCCTACGACCCCTTATGACCTTTAATAATACATCTTAGGGGTCATAAGGGGTCTTAGGACCCCTTAAGACCCCTTATGACCCCTTAGGACACCTAAGAATACATGCAATGCCCCACCAAGGAACCCAAGAGAACTAACTTAAACATGCCACTAAGTTAACATGATAATTTTTTTTTAAAATTTTACAAATAATAATGATAACAATATAGAAGCAACAAAATGAGACAAATGACATATACATAAATACAACTCAACAAAGGTTACAAATATTGAGGGTTCCTTGACGTAGAATTACTTAAGAAAACTAATTTACGAAGAACAGTTATAAAGAACTAACAAAAAAGATAGATCAATTGAATCCAATATACATCTCATATAATAAGACCACATATACAACTGGTACCCAAGGTATACATAAAAGAATCAGTATTTACAGCACCAGTCACAGGGTATGCAATAATACATAACACTATAATACATCCTCTGAAAGGATGGTAACCAATATACAGATATGGTACAAGAATACAACTCATGAAAGTGAACAAGTATCCAAAAGAATAAGAATATAGAACTGCAACAAGGATCATCCAAGCATGAAGAAGAATATTGAATCTCAATGGTAATAAGAATCACTACCACCCAACCTTATGGAACCAAAGGTACACTTCCACTGTGCTGAGGAGATAACATCAGACCTACTCACATGGGTATACAACAAGAAGGAAACATCAAAGGTATACTAGACATCACAAAGAAAAGCATACAAAGATCCTAGAAGCTTTCTAAAACACAATAAGAAATCTACACAAAACCAAAGACAATTGACAAATATAGGAAACCAATATTGTATATAGGGAAGTGTCATCACATACGTCTAACCCTTGAGTCTTGTCCTGGAATCCTCTCTGGACCCCGACACTCAAGTAACTACATGCAGTATCAATAACGCCTCATACAGACAAGGCTATCAACTATTGTAGAACCATACCTCTCTTGGCAGAAAGAATATTCTCAACCTCCTTCTTAGCCTTTACTAACACTCAAGCATGGGTGAGGAACCATTATCTTATTAATTCATTTTATGACTTATTTAATGTTTTCATGTTATCACTTCTTAGGATAACTTACAATAAGTGATCATGGAAGCCACTTGTGGGCCCCAATGCTTATTGCAAGCCACTCCCTACTATACAACTAGATAACCTACCTAGCACACAAATTACACATTGACCTCAAATACACAAGTATGAAAACCAAATCCAGTTCCTTTCAAAGTAACAGGAATGATCATACAAATATACACTCTCAGAAAATTCATAAACAACATTAGAAGGAAAATATATAACTCTCGACACTGGTTCTTGCCCATACAGGAACTATTAGTTCTAAATTAACCAAAATCACTTAAAATACCCTCACAAGATCACATAAGACAAGATTAGACAAACCAAGTTGGAAAGGAAGATCAAGACCAAAATTGACATCATAAGCAGGGATAACTTTAAGAAACCCCCCCTCCCAAAAAGTATAAAATTGTGGCGAATCTCATTTTTTTGGAGGGAAAATTTTTAATATTGATGGCGAATTGTGGTTCAAATTATGGATATTTGGTGGTGAATTTTTTAATAACATATACCATTTTTATAAAAATATGGCGACAACAAAGGATTTTAATAAGAAAATTACTAATTTAATTGGTGTAGTTGGAAAATTTTACTGATAAATTACGGCAAAATTATTTTATCATGGTGTAATTAATTTAATTGTCATGGCAAATGTTTTTAAAAAATACATATAAAGTTGGCAATTTAATACAATAGTTGTGTAGTTGGTATGGCGAATTAATAATTGGAAATAACTATTAAATTTTCATTCTCAAAGAATGACACGTGTGATGATTCTAGAGAGAGTTTTAAGTAAAGGAGTTATCTCACCACATTCCATCTGAAATGAACCTTCCACCATTCATCTCTCTTAATCCAATGGTTCTGATTTGATGTTGAAGTTGCATCAGGTCCCACCATTATGACATCACAGACTCACACGTCCATTGGATTACAACATATCAACGGCCAAAGGTGAATTTCAAGCCTATTGTTGGTCTTCATAATGTTTACAAAAAACTCTCAACATAATCATGACACATGGTATGATTGATCGTACCAATAATTCCATGATCAATCATACCACGTATCATAATTCCACAGAGAGTTTTCCGTAAAGATTACAAAGACCATCAATAGGCCCAAAATTCATCTTTGGCCGTTGATATGTTATAATCCAACGGACGTGTGAGACTGTGAGTCTGTGAGTTGTGACAAGATTTATTAATTAATTTAAAAATTATAAACAACTGTCATATAGTTTTAAATTTAATTAATAAATCCTATCAAATTATCATATCAGACATATTTTGTCTGCTGCATAACTGTTTCTGGTAATATTAGATAGAAATTTTAATTAATGGCAATGAGTAGATATGACATCAAGTAAAGTAATGTCAATTAATTATGGCTTAGATGGAGCCTTTTAATTTTCAATGACAGAAAAGTGTGAACTGTGACATCATTATCTATTCATTACCAATTTACCTCGATAGAATAATGCCTTAAATTTAAGACTTAAATGAAAACATCATGTCATTTAAGGATGTTTTTTTCTGACTATTCGATGATCTTACATCAATGATAAAGCTTCATTTTCTTCTGTCATTTCATAGCTAATGTACTTTGCATATTATTTCTATGGAGTGGGCACACATTTCAAGTTTTTTTTATAATAAAGAAATCTTATGTCCACTTGCGTGATGTTTGACCTTCGTTATTCCAAAGATAGAAAATGTCTTATCATAAGAATTGTTTCTAATTTCACCCACTGTTGCATTAAATATGAAAGATTTGGAGATTTTTGAAGGATAGTTACCATTTTACTTATGAATTAATTAGACCTTTAGGATAGAGAAAGAATTTCAATCAGGGATTATAAATAGATGATATACGCTCGTTAAATTACGACTGTGAAAGCAGATTTGGGAAAATAGTTTGCGACTGCTCGGTTCTCTTTATTTTTTTGTCAAAAATTAGAATACTAATCAGTTTGATTTTCAATGGACACTCCAATTCATTTAAGATGCACTACCTTGGAGGATCAGAAGGCCTTTTTGGGCCTAGTCATAGACCCAATCCTGGTGTCTATTGCTACGGAATTGGGAGCCTTCACCAAGGAGGCTATAAGGATGGTGCTAGGATGTGAATTTTTGGAGAATTAAAATAGGTATAGAGTTAAAACTGACATTTTGTCTTGGATCATGGCATCTTTGTTGGACCTGGGTGGGGAAAAGGTGGAAATTCTCATGCTTATGAGGAAATTTTTTAGAGAAGAGTACCTCAGCGACGATGTGAATGTTTTTGTATTTGTAGAAATTGGGTTTGGTATTCCTTGGGAAAATCATTTGCTGAGGATTCTACAACCAGGAGAAAATGTGTCCAGGCAACCATTTCTACTAAACCTTGGTGTTGAGTAGCTCACGCATCATCGGAAGTGGGCACATATTTGGGAGGGATTTCCTCCAGAAGTGGCACAACCTGGAGGATACCAAGGACTATCGATGGCTAGAAGAATTCTACGAGATTATCCTCTCTTCAAAGTTCCATACAAAAGGAAGGGAGCCTCAGCGAGATAGTTCCTAACTATCTCTCTATCCCTGCCCCTATCCTAGTCTCTACTATGTCTCCCTCTAGTGGTAGCAACTTATCAGGGTTTTCGCAATGATGTAAATTGTAATAACATATGTTTAAAAAAATATATGAAAATGTTTTAAGAAATTCGAAGTGCTATTCTATTTTCTTTTTATTATAAGAATCGTAAATAGATATGGCATATGGGTGTCATTGATTTTTAAAGTTGTATTGAAATTTGGTGTAATATAATATTAAATATTTGCATTGCACTTTTGTTTCATGTAATAATTTAATGTTTCCAAACTTTATCATTTAATGGTGACTAGTTACTGGTTAAAATTTCATGGATAAGGTATTCTTGAATGCATGAATTCAAAGGGAATTCAATATAGTTAATGATTATATTCATTAGTGTGTATTAAATTATTAATATTTTAAAATTGTAACAATCGTTGGATTAAGAGAGATGAACAGTTGAAGTTGTATTTCAGAAGTACTATGGGTTTCAAAGATCTTTTCTGAAAACTCACTCCAGAAACGTGACACATGCAATTAACATTAAATTTGTACACATTTTTAAATTAATATTCATTTAAATCTTTTTGAAAATGTGACACGCGAGACGTGTAATATTCATTTAATTTGTTAAATTTAAGTTTCAACGAAAGGTTTTTACCATTTCCTTTTTAATAACCTATCGACTCGTAGGCTCGTAGCAGCAAAGAAAAAAAGAACTATTAAATTGTCGCCAAAGATTTTGAGACTGTAATTCGTGAGAGCCTTATCCATTCTAACTTCTATCTATCCAGATTTAAAAATATAATTTCGGGTAAGAAATCTAGCCTGATGCATCTCGATTTTGTAATGTCAAAAATTATGTTTAACTTGATTTTGAAATTTTAATTCTTGAACAATGCATGTACAGTTAGGGTTTTCTTAAATTGGGGACATGGGGTTTTCTTAATTAGTTAGTTATTATCTATCATTTTGTTAGTAAATATTTGTGATTTTGTGTTTTTTCAATCTTCTGTAGAACAATGGGGAAAGAGAAAACTCAAGGCCAAGGGCAATCAGATGGGAAAAATTTAATAGACTGCAGAAAACTAGTAGAAATCACTGGTTTCACTGTGAGTATCACAATGTTTATGATCTTGCTATTGACGATCAAAGGAGAGTCATATCAATTAAACATACATTGTGCAGTAAGTCAATTGGGCCAAAGAGCTCTGACTTTATAAAATTTAATCCAGCGATAGGTGCAAAAATGAATAAAGTTGCTTTGTGGGATGTAGGTTTGGGTTGCATGTTGTTACCCAAAGTTTTTCCTTGCCCAGAAATTGTCTTGATTTGTGCAAAAAATTATGATGAAGAAAGAAAAGAAATTGTGAATAAAACTAATCAGGAAGAAATTTTATCAATAACCTAGGAAGAATTTCTCAGTTTGCTTGACCTAGGGTTTGACCGACAAAACTGTAATGTCTATATTGACCTCAAATTGCTGGCAGACAAATATGAGGCAGTCACACCAAATGCAAAAGATTAATTTATAAAGGGTCTAATAGTTATAGAGGTAAAGGCTTCATTGGGTGAGAACCATAAGCCTCCTTATGATTTTAACATTTTTGTGCCATGGGTTCACGATACTATATCCTCACTAGCTTTTTTCCTGGGAATCGAAAACAATAGGGAAGTGGGTGCCAGCATTCTTCAATTGATTTGGGATATCCATTGTGTCAATGAACCAGTAAGATATAATTTTGTTGGACACATGGTTTAATCAATGCAAGAAAAATTAGCATTGATTAAAATAGGCAATTCTAAGACATTTAGGTTCACAACCTACTTGTGCTATCTTCTGCTAGCCAAGCATGCTACAATATTAATGAGCAACAACAAAAAGCTTGAAATTCAGATGGGGACAGGACTTACAGGTACTCCAATGAGTGCAATAGGACTCCAATATATAACTTGACACCTCAGATAGGGATGTATGATAACAAAAGGAATTACAATAATTTTGTAGATTTCTTTTTGGCACCATTGTACAAAAAAATAACAAGCACTCCAATGCCCAAATTGTCTTCTTCATGTAGGGATTGCATCCAACTTGGAAGCACAATTCAATTGGCTGACTGGTACTTAATGAAAGAATACATTGTGCTAAGGTTTTACGGATTAGAACTACAACCCCACAAACTTCCAATGCATGTGACAAGCATGGTGTTTGCAGTAGAATATGTACTACAACTTGAGAGCACAGATAGACTCTTCTCTGGCCAGTCAAAGAAGAGCATATTCCCTTCCTTACCTTTCTCAATTGGAGGGTTAACATTTGAGAGAAAGACATTCAAAGTGGCAAAAAAATTTTTAGAAATTTTTCAATTTGATTTAGAGTGGTACTGGAAGTACGATCCACTCAACGTCATTCAAACAATGCTTGTTGTTAATAAGAACTCTACAAACTTATTTCAACATGAAAGTAAACCATTGCTAGAGAAGTTGAAAAACAAGGATAGCTGGAATGACGTTACAAAACAGATGGAGAAAGTTTCTGCTGAGGAAGAAATTTTAGTTGAACAGTTATCATCACAAATTATGACATCAATAAACTAGGGCATTATATAGCCTAGAATGTCCTACAATTTCTATGAAAAAGGTGCTCATCCATCAAAAATAAAAATACCAAAGAAAATAGCAAAAGAGTGTAAGGATAGAAAATGGACTTAAACAAAAATGAATGATTTTTGGAGTATGAGAAAGGATCTTGGTGAACCAAAGACCAGTGTAGATCTGGATGATATAGATGAGGATATAGAGTTTAACAAATTGTGGAATTTGGAGCATCCTACCATGACATACAACAAAAATTCTCTAGACAGTCGGGATGATAATCCACCAATTACATTTACTCTAGGTCACAATGGAGTCAGCGACTATCTAAAACAAGTATATATCAAAGGGGCAAACATTGCGAAAAAAATGGGTTATAAAGGTGGCAGTTTGGGTCCCACAAGAGATGGCATCTGGATTCCAATTGTTGCAGAAAAAACTTATCATGGACCTGGTGCAGGCCTTGGGTTTGGAGAGGACACATTAGATTCACTAGGAACCACTGTGCCCACAAGAACATCCATTGCCACGGGTGGGATTGGGGAATCTACTGCTACTAGTTCTAGTAGTGGCACTGGTTCCAGTGGGACTGGGCAACTTATACAACAAGTTCCCTCTCTAAAGAGGCCAGTAGAATCTACACAGAATCCCATAGAAGAAGATAGTGTCAAGAAGAAAAAGGTTTCCATGACCACAACATGGAGACTCGATCCTAAAGAACTATTTGCACTTTCAAGTTCAGAAAAACCCTCTATAATTTTAAATCCTCAAACAAGATTAGTTAGATCAACAGGCATTGCAAGCTCTGCGTCACCTTTCAAACATTAAAATCCTTCTGCAACACTGGATTTTCATTTCAAAGATTTTATAATAAATTTGCAGAAACAACAACCAAGAATAAGGAAATAAAGAAGACATTGTAGACTGGTGCCCTTACTATATCTATAGAGGAACAACCTACATCCAATAGGGTTTTTCCAACATATGACACAAACAGAGACATGATGGAGTTCATGGTTGTTATTCCACCCAAAAAAGATGGAAACCCACCAGAGAGTTAGATAGATCCGTCTGAATTTCAAGTTAGCACTCTCGAAATGGATTTTTCTAAAGTTAAAAATGTGGACAAAATCAATCTGTCAAACTCTATAAACCAAGTGGTTTATAGTGCACTGCTAAAGCTTCAGAGAACAGTTTGAAAGAATTACAGAAAAAGATTAAAAAATCAACCTCTACATCAGAAAATATAGAGCAGGAACATGCGGAGGTAGTAGTGAAGGAACAGGAGCAGGCAGAGCTGAAGGCACTGAGGGGGAAATTGGTAGAAATTAGTAAAAAATTAGAGGAAGAAAGAGTCACTTCACAAAAGTTATTTAAAACCATGGAGAGTAATGTTGCCTCCAACTGGGAAATGCAAAAGAAATTGGACTCTCAGGCAGATAAAGCCAATCATTGGGAACACAAAGCAGTGGAAGAGAAAAATAAGTATGAAAAAATGGAAGAAGAACTAAAGAAGGCCAATAATAGAATTCAAACTTTAACAAATACTAGTAATAATTTAGTGAAGATTACTAAAGAACACATTTGGGGCCAAATATTTGGGATTTCTAATACCTTGTTGAGTGGTTTGAAATGCTTCAAAGTATGAGAGTATGTTATGTGAAGCTTCATAAGAACATTGAACAGAACATGGATGTTGTCAAGAAAGAAAAGAAAGAAAAAGATATTATGAAACAACTCTACAGTAAGAGTGATAGTTATCTATCAAACAAGGGAATTAGCAACCACCTTCATGCCTTAGTAAAGGTATCAAGTATCATTCGAAAATGTTAGAAGCTACAGGAAGTACAGGAAATGGATGAAAAAGCTAAGAAGAATATCTTAAAGACAGAACAAAGGAAAGAAAATTTGGAAAGTCTTTGTTTGCCTAAGGGATTTGATGCAAATAAGTTCATTAGAAGAGAAATTTACAAAATAAGCTTGCAAGACAAAATAAATACTGATTTATGCTTTCTTCCTACAAACTTATCTCCTGATACATTCATGGATTTCATCAAACCAGTGAGAACTTTGAATGGAGTTTTAGAAGCAACAGTGCTGTCAAGTCACACTTCCAAATATGAATTGCTAACAAAGTTGCAGGAGTGTGACTATACTATGAACCAAATTATCCTGCCATCAGAGGATGTTTGGACTGGCCTACAAAGATTGCTCTGAATTTTGAACTACTGTAAATTGTAATGTATTGCAAATGAATACAAAACATTTTGTGCTCTATCTAATTTTCATGTTTTACAATTTAATGTATGTTGAGTTAATCTATTGTATTCAGTTATTCTTAGTTGATTTACTCTATAATATGCTATTGGAAATTTGGAATACAAAATTCCATTTAGCAATTTCAAATTCAAATATGAATGATCATTGATGATGCGATACAAACTACAGTAATGATACTCTATTCTCAAATTTTATTGATGAAACATAAGACATTCTTGCTTTTCTAAAATGAAATTGAATGATAGGATATAGTAGTTAATAAGTTCAAAAAATACCTATAGTAGTCAAGGTCCGGATGATTGGGCCATTAGAGGACCCTAGTTCTTTATAATAATTGCTATTCAAATTGGATGCTTGGATTTCTTGTGAATTATCGACTGCTATGTAACCTGCAACTAGATCCGTAAATTTGCATATACTTCTCGAGGGTTGTAAGCCACTTAGGGATCAAAATAGAGAAACTAAATAAAAATCATTCTTTTTCCTATTTCCTTTTAACAAAGTCTCAACTATCAATGATTCAATACATTTGATGCCCTAAGCTATCAATACAAATGACGCCTAGCTAGAAGCTCACGGGCTGTCCATTTGATAACCACAGTCAACATTTCAAAAAAATGGATATCCTTAAGCACAAGCACCAATAATATCAAATAATGGAGTTAAAGCATGGGCTAGGGCACAACAATAGTAGAATGCGGTCATTTCAGTGACAACAATATACAATGGCATCATTAAACACATATGCCAGTAATATCAACAAACGTGAATCCAAACATTTGAATACAGTGAATTGATATATTTGAGCACAAGCACCAATACCATCAAATAATAGAGATAAAGCACTAGCTAGGGCACGAAACCAATAGAATGTGGTCGTTTCAGAGAGAAATTCCCTCAACAATAAAATGAAATGCAATCGAATATGATGCCAGAGGCTTGAAAGATGAAGAAATCACATACCTTCTCCCGTGCTCAGTTGTCGCTCCTTTTCTCCCGCTCTCCAATTGCAATCGAAATAAAAATGCTGAGGCTATTTCCTTTTTTTTTTTAATGTATACCCCGAATCTGTTAGAATTCTGATGGTCAATTAAACACCCATCAGAATACCGACATCATCGGGACCTATTACAAAAAAACACCAAATTCGTAAGAAAAAGTTACCCGTCGGAAACTTCTGTCGAAATTTGGCCCCAAATGTAGTAGTGATAGTAAGATCCTAGAATCTTTCTAAAACAAAATAAGGAATCTAAACAAAACCAGAGACAAGCAAAAAAGGGAAGAAAACCTAAGTTATATACAGGGAAGTGTCATCACATACGTCTAACCCTTGAGTCTCGTCTTGGTACCCTTTCTGGACTATGAAACTCAAGTGAACATATGTGGCATCAATAACCCCTCATACAGATGAGGCTATAAAATATGATAGAACCATACCTCTCTATGTAGAAAGCATCTTCTCAACCTCCTTCTTAGCCTTTACTAGCACTCAAGCATGGGTGAGGAACCATTATCTTATTAATTTATTTTAGCACTCATTTAATGTTTTCATGTTATCACTTCTTAGGATAACTTACAATAAGTGATCTTGACAACCACTTGTGGGCCCCGATGCTTATTGCAAGCCACTCCCTACTATACAACTAGACAACCTTCCTAGCACATAGATCACACATTGATCTCAAATACACAAGCATGAAAACCAAATCTAGTTCCTTACAAAGGAACAAGAATGATCATACAGATATACAATCTTAGAAACTTCATAAACAACATCAGAAGGAAAATACATAACTCTCAACACTAGTTCTTTCCCATAATAGAACTATTGGTTCTCAATTAACCTAAACAACTTAAAATACCCTCACAAGATCACATAAGATAAGCTTAGACAAACCAGGTTGAGAAAGAAGATCAAGACCAAAATTGACATCATAAGAAACATGCACTGAAAAGACACATGACATCATTAAGAAACAAAAACCCTAAAACGTCTGGTTTTTATTTCCTAAAGCCAACATAGTTCCCAGATACATTTACAATTAAGCCACAAAGAATACAACAATGTACATATCATAATAAAAGTCACAGTTGACTAAGAGAGTACACGTGAAAGAATCCAGACATAGCTACGAATCAAAGTTATTTAAAACATCTATATACTTATAGAAAGTGTTCAAATCAAGCATGCAAAAGATCACTACAGATAAATCATTTCACATAAATTAAACAATTAAATTACTCCATTTCCCTAACTAACATATCATGATAGAAGTCATAGTAGTCCTAGAGTGGCCAGTTGTCTAAGAGATTACACGCAAAAGGACTCATGCATAACTATGATAAAAAATAGTTAAGAGCATTTATATATCCACAAATGCATTCAAATTAGGCATTCAAAATTGATCATTACAGGTAGTCCAAGATTACATAAATAAATGAGTTAAATAAATCTATTCCCGTAACTTCACATCTCATTCATAATCCATCGAGTTAAATAAAACAAATCACATTAGTATAAACAAATAGTTAGAATTAATATTAATAATAAAATTACATATCAATTACTAAGCTTAACTAATAATTTAATTGAATATAATAACAATGATATTAATTCATTACATTTTAATAAAAATTAAAAAAAAACACTCTTAATAAAATATAATACTAACATTTTTAATAAAATTAAATTTATTAAAAAAAAACTTAATATAAACTAAACTCTAAAAAACAAAAAATTAAAAACCTTTTAAAAAAAATTTTTAAATAAAAAAAAATTAAAACTAAATGTGGGGGCGGGGTGTGGTTCCCACAGGGTCACAGCCTGTCGGGCTTCCCCGCGGGCCGCCCTCGCTTTCCCTTACAAGAGTTATCGCAGGCCGCACGGCCTATGGGCCTATGCGGTCCCCTTGGGAGCCACACAGGGTTCCGCAGCTGTGCGGGCCCCTACGGTTCCCATGAACCATGGGGTGTTGGGGTGTGGAGGAAGTGGTGGTCCCCACACCCAAAATCCAAAAGCATCTTACTTATATATATATATATATATATATATATATATATATATATATATATTCTTAGAAAAAATTAAACTTGTTTTATTACTTCATTTTTATTTATTTTTAAAACAAAACAATTTCCAGCAACCCATATTTTATTTACTGTATTTTTCCAGCAACCTTTTTTATTTTAGAATTTAATTTCTCCTTTAGAAACTAAAGGGATATGTGTAGACCTTATGGAAAGACATATTGTCAATTAGTGCCAAAACACTTAGTCATTCATATAGTTACAGTGTTAACCGGTCCATCAGCTTGAAGTGTTAACCGAGCTAAGCAGTTGCAGTGTCAACTGAGCAGTTAGTTCGAAGCATTGTATGCTGAGTCACCAATGTTAACCGAGTTGCATACCATCTCCGAGTGATCAATGTGGACTGAGCACCTAGTGTCAACCGAGTGCTAGAGTTACCAAATTCACTGTATTGCCTTAGTGTCCGTATATCATCCAAGTGGATTATTGGACCCGAGTATCAACATTGATCCAACTTGGTAAATATTGTTTGAAACTATTTAATATGTTTGTAGCCAACTTATAGAGTTAATTGATTTGGATAGGTATATATGTGAAGTCATGGAACAAAAGAACCTGAGAAATATGATGAAGAGGAAGAAACAGTTACATTCAAGAAGCCACCACTTACCTTTGAGAAAAAGGTTGAACAATTTAAGGAAGGTAGTGGTATGTCAAGTCTCATATCACTTCAGTATTTTTCCAGAACCAAGGATGAGAAGGATTTGGTTGGGGATGCATTAGTACAGAAGATGGAAAAATGGAAGTATGATCCATATGAATTGGAAAGCCAAATGACTAAAAGCCTTCTTAAGGCAATCACCATTCACTAGAACAATGCAGTCCAAATTGAAAGGGACATCATAAAAAAAACCTTGAAGCAAGTCATGCCTACATTGACTGATAAGGAAGTAAAAGATGCTATGTCTAAGTATGAAAGTAGACATACTCCAAGATTTAGAACCTTTCAAATTTTGGGCAAGAAAATAGAGGATGTTGTGCAGACCACAACTAGGTTGTGGAAGTCCATTCATCATCCCTCACAACATTTTTTTGAGTTATGAGAATTGTTTCCTCTATTCTCCTTGCTATCTCTTTTTCTTGTCACCTCTCTCAGACACAATGAATGTGAAAATTGTGATAGCTTAATATTTATACCTCGATAACTTCCACATGCTTATGAAATTTACCCAATATTTCCCTAAAATTTGTATCAATAGATCCTTTGTACTCAAACAAGTGTTGATATCACGATGAAGTGGAATATTGGGAGATAAATATTAAAAAAAACCATCATGGTTTCCATAGAAATGGGATGAGAAGGTGGGAGGTTTATAATTTCGTTCCATAATGGGGTGTATGATTCAGAAAATTCTCCAAAAAATGGTTATCATAGAAGGACATAGTCTATCTAATTCCAATACCAAGATACATATGAGTTGAGTTATCTTCTTGAAAACAAAGAGTGCAATGTTGCCAAGAGATTTGATAAAACAATCCTTGAAAATTAAATGCCAAAGAGTGCACTAAATATTCAACAATAAAAGTCTAGTAGCATCCCGCAAGATACTCTAGAAATTAATTGATTCCTAAGAAGAAAAAAATTAAATAAGGAAATCAACATTTTCACAAGTGTGGGACCTATTGCGTCTTTAGAAGCCAACTCTTTATTTTAATGGACTCTTTGAAAAGGGATGGGATTAATCATAATTAAGGCTAAATTGAGGTGATATGCTAATGCACAACTTTCACAATACTTCAAAACCTTCAACTAAAAAAATTAGGAAACTATTGCTTTCTGAAAAGGGGAACACAATACAAATATA
>MU224342.1:1092468-1126313 GCA_018584345.1 Thuja plicata
TAGCTCTTATAGTACGTATAGAAATACAGATGAGAGAGAAACTATAATGAGTAGATAAATGTAATATTCAAAGATAATAAATAATTATCTATGCATCAACATCCTTGACACAAGTTGCTTCAATGAAGGTCCATATACATCAAATCATAAAAAACCTTATGATAATATTTGAGAGACATCTCCCATTTGAATTATCTCCCCACACTAAGCATGGAAATGTAACATTGGTTATTATTCTCCCCCCACAATGTACAATTCTCAGTCTTATATCTTTGAACAATTCTCATGTCTTCTTATGAAATGACATGATTTATCCAACAGAGGTGATAATATATAATTGATGATTTCTTTATAGAAATAGAAACCCTTCCTTTAATTCATGTTTCTTTTTTTTTTATTACTTGACCATGATCATAAATAATTAAAATATATCTTTAATGAAAGTTATTTTCAGAAATTTCACATAGACCCGTACATAGTTCGTCATAACTTTTGAATCCTATATTGTTTCTCTAATCGCTTTGGTGAGATTATTTGAAATTAGGTTTTAACCAACATATCTGAAATTTAGAAAAATCCAACGGTGCATTTGTGAGATATGGTGCTTTTACCGATACTATATTTTCTGAGACAACCACACATTCACCATCAACAAACTACTCTCTTACATTTGCAATGTGGCTCTGATACCATGTTAAGTTTTTAGGATAGATGCAAATGTAATAAAACTATATGTTGTATGTATTTTACAAATGCAACAATCTCTCTTTCATCTATATTGGGAATGAGGATAGGAGAGACATGTCCCTTCATGGGACATGTCTATTCATTATTATTTATAAGAAAGGACATACCTCTTCCAACTAATTATAATTTAATCAATCTTATAATGTTTCATCAATCAATTATTAATTAANAATAATAATAATATAATAATTTAATATTAAATATTAAATTTTATATGATTAATAATAATATAACATATATATTATATTATTATTAATCAACATATATTATATGTATTCTAATGATCATACGACTGAAGATACAAACATTAACAATTTTGTTAGTAAATATCTGTGATTCTGTGTTTTTTCATTCTTCTATAGAACAATGTGGAAAGATAAAACTCAAGGCCAAGGGTAGTCAGATGGGAAAACTTTAATAGACTGCAGAAAACTAGTAGAAATCCCTGGTTTCATTGATGAGTATCACGATGTTTATGATCTTGCTATTGACAGTCAAAGGAGAGTCATATCAATAAAACTACATTTTGCAGTAAGGCAATTTGGCCAAAGAGGTTTGACTTTATAAAATCTAATCCAGCGATAGGTGCAAAAATGAATAAAGTTGCTTTGTGGGATGTAGGTTTGGGTTGGATGTTGTTACCCAAAGTTTTTCCTTGCCCACAAATTGTCTTGGTTTGTGCATAAAATTATGATGAAGAAAGAAAATAAATTGTGAATAAAACTAATCAGGAAGAAATTTTATCAATAACCCAGGAAGAATTTCTTAGTTTTCTTGACCTAGGTTTTGACCGACAAAATTGTAATGTCTATATTGACCTCGGATTGCTGGCAGACAAATATGAGGCAGTCACGCCAAACATAAAAGATTAATTTATAAAGGGTCTAATATTTATAGAGGAAAAGGCTTCATTGGGTGAGAACCATAAGCCTCCTTATGATTTTAACATTTTTGTGCCATGGGTTCAGGATACTATATCCTCGTTAGCTTTTTTTCCTGGGAATCGAAAACAATAGGGAAGTGGGTGCCAGCATTCTTCAATTGATTTGGGATATCCATTGTGTCAATGAACCAGTAAGATATAATTTTGTTGGACACATGGTTTAATCAAGGCAAGAACAATTAGCATTGATAAAAATAGGCAATTCTAAGACATTTAGGTTCACAACCTACTTGTCCTATTTTTTGCTAGCCAAGCATGCTACAATATTAATGAGCAACAACAACAAGCTTGAAATTCAAATGGGGACAGGAATGATAGGTACTCCAATGAGTCGAATAGGTAATCCAATATATAACTTGACACCTCAAATAAGGATGTATGATAATAGAAGGAATTACAGTAATTTTGTAGATTTCTTTTTGGCACCATTGTACAAAAAAATAACAAGCACTCCAATGCCCAAATTGTCTTCTTCATGTAGGGATTGCATCCAACTTGGAAGCACAATTCAATTGGCTGATTGGAACTTAATGAAAGAATACATTGTGCTAAGGTTTTACAGATTAGAACTACAACCCCACAAACATCCAATGCATGTGACAGACATGGTGTTTTTAGTAGAATATGTACTACAACTTGAGAGCACAGATAGACTCTTCGCTAGCCAGTCAAAGAAGAGCATATTCCCTTCCTTACCTTTCTCAATTGGAGGGTTAACATTTGAGAGAAAGACATTCAAAGTGGAAAAAAAAAATTTTAAAATTTTTCAATTTGATTTAGAGTGGTACTAGAAGTATGATCCACTCAACGTCATTCAAACAATGCTTGTTGCTAATAAGAACTCTGCAAACTTATTTCAACATGAAAGTAAACCATTGCTAGAGAAGTTGAAAAACAAGGATAGCTAGAATGACGTTACAAAATAGATGGAGAAAGTTTCCGCTGAGGAAGAAATTTCAGTTGAACAGTTATCATCACAAATTATGAAATCAATAAACCATGGCATTGTACAGCCTTGAATGTCCTATCATTTCTACGAAAAAGGTGCTCATCCATCAAACATAAAAATACTAAAGAAAATAGCAAAAGAGTGTAAGGATAGAAAATGGACTTAAACAAAAATGAATGATTTTTGGAGTATGAGAAAGGATCTTGGTGAACCAAAGACCAGTGCAGATCTGGATGATATAGATGAGGATATAGAGTTTAACAAATTGTGGAATTTGGAGCATCCTACCATGGCATACGAAAAAAAATTCTCCAGACAATTAGGATGATAATCCACCAATTACATTTACTCCAGGTCACAATGGAGTACTTAGCAACTATCTAAAACAAGTATATATCAAAGGGGCAAACATTGCAAAAAAAAGGGTTATAAAGGTGGCAGTTTGGGTCCCACAAGAGATGGCATCTAGATTCCAATTATTTCTGAAAAAATTGATCATGGACCTGGTGTAGGCCTTGGGTTTGGGGAGGACAAATTAGATTCACCAGGAACCACTGTGCCCACAAGAACATCCATTGCCACGGATGGGATTGGGGAATCTATTGCTACTACATCTGGTAGTGGCACTGGTTCTAGTGGGACTAGGAAACTTATACATCAAGTTCCCTCTCTAAAGAGGCCAGTAGAATCTACACAGAATCCCATAGAAGAAGATAGTGTCAAGAAGCAAAAGGTTTCCATGACCACAACATGGAGACTCGATCCTAAAGAACTGTTTGCACTTTCAAGTTCAGAAAATCCCTCTATAAGTTTAACTCCTCAAACAACATTAGTTAGATCAACAGGCATTGCAAGCTCTGCATCACCTTTCAAACATTCAAATCCTTCTGTAACACCAGATTTTTCATTTCAAATATTTTATAATAAATTTGTAGAAACAACAACCAAGAATAGAGAAATAAAGAAGACATTACAGACTGGTGCCCTTACTCCAGCTGTAGAGGAACAACTTGCATCCAATAGGGTTTTTCCAACATATGACCCAAACAAAGACATGATGGAGTTCATGGTTGTTATTCGACCCAAAAAAGATGGAAACCCACCTGAGAGTCAAATAGATCCATCTGAATTTCAAGTTAGCACTCTCCAAATGGATTTTTCCAAAGTTAAAAATGTGGACAAAATCAATGTGTCAAATTCTACAAACCAAGTGGTTTACAGTGCACTGCTAAAGCTGGAAAGAGAGAAAAGTAAGCTCGAGAAAAATATAGAAAAGTTACAGGCAGACATTACCAATTAAAAAGAAAAGAGGAAAGCTTCAGAGAACAGTTTGAAAGAATTACAGAAAAAGGTTAAAAAATCAACCCCTACATCAAAAAATATAGAGAAGGAACATGCAGAGGCAGTAGTGAAGGAACAGGAGTAGGCAGAGCTGAAGGCACTGAGGGGGAAATTGGTAGAAATTAGTAAAAATATAGAGGAAGAAAGAGTCACTTCACAAAATTTATTTAAAACCATGGAGGGTAATGTTGCCTCCAACCGGGAAATGCAAAATCAATTGGACTCTCAGGAAGATAAAGCCAATCATTGGGAACACAAAGCAGTGGAAGAGAAAAATAATTATGCAAAAATGGAAGAAGAACTAAAGAAGGCCAATAATACAATTCAAACTTTAACAAATACTAGTAATAATTTAGTGAAGATTACTAAAGAACACATTTGGGGCCAAATATTCGGGATTTCTGATAGCTTGTTTGAGTGGTTTGAAATATTTCAAAGTATGAGAGTATGTTATGTGAAGCTTCATAAGAACATTGAACAAAACATGGATGTTGTCAAAAAGAAAAGAAAGAAAAAGATATTATGAAACAACTCTACAGTAAGAGTGATAGTTATCTATCAAACAAGGGAATTATCACCCGCCTTGATGCCTTAGTAAAGGTATCAAGTATCATTCAAAAATTTGAGAAGCTATGAGAAGTATAGGAAATGGATGACAAAGCTAAGAAGAAGATCTTAAAGATGGAACAAAGGAAAGAAAATTTGGAAATTCTTGGTTTGCCTAAGGGATTTGATGCAAATAAGTTCATTGGAAGAGAAATTTACAAAATAAGCATGCAGGACAAAATAAATACTGATTTACACTTTCTTCCTACAAACTTATCTCCTGATACATTCATGGATTTCATCAAACCAGTGAGAACAGTGCTATCAAGTCACACTTCCAAATATGAATTGCTAACGAAGTTGCAGTAGTGTGACTATACTATGAACCAAATTATTCTACCATCAAAGGATGTTTGGATTGGCCTACAAAGATTGCTCTGAATTTTGAACTACTGTAAATTGTAATGTATTGCAAATGAATACAAAAAAATTTGTGCTCTATCTAATTTTCATGTTTTACAATTTAATGTATGTTGAGTTAATCTATTTTATTCAGTTATTCTTAGTTGATTTACTCTATAATATGCTATTGGAAATTTGAAATACAAAATTCCATTCAGCAATTTCAAATTCAAATATGAATGGTCATTGATGATGCGATACAAACTACAGTAATGATACTCTTTGTTCTCAAATTTTATTTATGAAACATAATACATTCTTTCTTTTTTAAAATGAAATTGAATGATAGGATATAGTAGTTAATAAGTTCAAAAAATACCTATTGATTACTATTGCTAATTTAGCAGAAATTTTCTAAATTTTCCAATTCATGTCTGCGTCATCATCATCATCTAATTTTGGTATTCCAGTTCCTTCATTGTCATCTTCACTCTGACCTTTACTTCTATGAATCCCACTCCCATTTCCACCTATAGTTGTCCCACTTAGATTCGGAGATTGGTTAATGGTGTTGCCCAACCCTCTTCTTTTGCATCTTTTCTTCTAGATTTCTATTGCTTTTTGATAAGGAAAAGTATTGACATCATATCTAGATGTGTAGACCCTCAAGCATGATTCCAAATTCTTGTCTAGTTTGTTTCTTAGCTTTGATTTTAGGAAGCCCAAAGCACTAAAAAATCTCTCATCCTCCACCGAACCCAATATCATGGTTTCACATAGATCAACAAGCTTGAAGAACTCTAAAATTTCATCACGCAACATTGTGCTCTATTTTAGTTATGTCCAAAGCCTTGTTGCCGAGCCCTCTACATTTGGGTTATGAATTAATTGATATTGATGGTTCTTAATCCTTGTAAAAGTGCCTGATTTTTTTCTAAGAAGACCTTCATCTAAAATTCCATTGATAGTCACTCCATTGAATTCTACATATCTACAAATTCCTTTATCAAAGTCAACAGCCTATTATGATAATATTCCTTAGAGTTTAAGTTGCAATATTGAGGAAACACAATTTCCATGGCCTCAAGCAGTTGTTCATATGGGAATCAGGATCTTATTTCAGAGGGAACTTTGTAGGCTATGTCCCTTGCATTAGCTTTTATAGACTCGACGATCTTGGTAAACTCTTCCCTTGTAACTCTTGTAGCTCGCTTCTTTGGGGCACTGTAGTACATTGGTATCTGAAATCCCCTTACACTAACATATAAATCTCCATTTTTAACTATCTTTAAATAATTATTAGGATTTTCCAAATCTGTTAGTTTCCTCCAGTGATGAAATTTTTTATCAGATAAATTTGGGTCATTTTGAAAAAGATTATCGAGGACTTTGCATGACATTTTACGCAAAGTAGCATATTCTGCAATATGCATGGCTCTTTGTTGGGATTTTTTCATAATGAATGTCATTTCTTCTAGAATGGGAAGAAGAGATGCTAAATTCAAAAGTGTCTCTATATTGCTCAACCTCTGAAGCAGGTTCCCACATCTCTGATTTTCTGCATTGTCGCGATTTTCGTACATAAGTCCAATCAAAGATTGATATTCAGAAAAAACTCGATGCGCTGGCCAATCCAAAGAGATCCATCTAGTATCAACATCTTTTAGAAGCTTGTTCGCATTGGTAATTCCATCATTAAAGTGCTGAAATTCCCTAAAACATTTGTGACTTCGAAAAAAATATGAGTACAACTCTCTTACTAAATCTTCAACCTTGTTTACTAAAGGAAACTTCTTCACAACTCTAAAAGAAAGATTCATCCTGTGGGCCATATAGTGAAAGCCAACAACATATGGTGAACAAGAAGCCTGCATCTTTGTGCAAAGACCATTCCTTTGACCTTGCATTACTGAAGTTCCATCCGCTCCAACATAGATCAACTTCTTCACTATTGTCAATTCATCCATAGCTCCATATTCAATTAAATGGATCTTTACTAATTGAAATAAAGTTTTTGATGTCGCATTGTCCCTCAATTTTGTAACAGTTAGTAGATGTGGTTGGTGGACATTATTATGTACAACATAAAAATGCATGCATACCCACGATGTATTATCTATTGTCGTAAATTCATCTAAGGAAAATGCAATAAAGGTTGACTCTTTTATTTTTCTCTGTACATCCTCTATATCAACCTGTGCAATACAAATTGCCCATTCCCATCCATTTTTTATTGACTAATGAGTGATAGGATAGTTAGGAACTTTGAGAAAGTGTAACAAACCACTCATTTCTGGATAGTCTATCATTGGATTCCCTCTGCTCAAAATATGGAAAACATTACTTAATTGAGCAGCTTTTCTGTGTTCTTCTACTTCACTTGCTTTTGTAAAAATAACATTAATAGAACCCTGAACTTCACCAGGCTTCATCTTAAATTTCTAAAACAAATAATATTCCTTAGCATGCCTTTGATGTTGACATTGCTCATTTTTTTTATATCTTACCACTTTTATTTCCTTTCCATCTATAGTTGAGGTTTCGTAAACCTTACCAACAAGTTTCTCTATGGTGTCCAATTTAAGCTGCAACCGATTTTCTTTTTTATACATCCAACTACAAATCGCACATCTACATTCTACTGGTGGCTCACCTACAATTGGATTGTCCATGGGTTCAATGAATGGATACTTTTCCGCCCAATCAAATCTAAATCTCCTAGATATCTCCCATTGATGATCAATTTTTTCTTTTGATTTTCATCTCCCTTTAGTGTTCCTATTAATTGAAACATCATCATCACCGAAGTCAATTGATTCATCATGGTACTAGTTATTTACTTGAAATTCATCTTCAAGGTCATCTTCATGAGAGATATCAGGTTTTGCAACTTCGTCACCAGATTTATTAGGTTCCCCAGTTTGTTGAATAGACTCTTGTGTACGTTGACAACCTCGAAGTTGTACAGGTTTCTCTGATGACATACCTTCCTCACTTTGACCGACACCATTGTGTCTTCCCCCGCCAAAGTATGAAGATATTTATCTGCATTTTGTTGGCCTCTCTTAGACATCTCTAGATTCTCCACCTTTAATAGTCCTCTTCCTGTTTAACTTTGACTGTCACATCTCCAACAAATTAAGGCTGCAATAAAATTTTACTTGAATAAGATACTAAGGACTCGTAGTTTTTCCGGTTTGCTACCGATCGCAATTGTTAGCTCAAAATCAACTAATTTTTTGCACTCCTAAATCTCTTGATACTATCCTTATATACAAATGCTTATTTCAAATTTTGGCAAAGGGGACGACATTTTCATATGATAACAACTAATAATTGGTGAACCTCGCGTAATTTCAAGTAATTAACTAGGCGAATAGGGCGGGAATTTGGGACACGGTGAATTACGATGCATGGCAAATTGGGTCCTAGTGCAAATAAAATTTTAACTTGGGATAATGGGCCTTTGGTTAATGACGATCCTTGATAAATACCCCTTCCTTAATCTGTGGTGAATAATAGTAAATATACAATAGATAAATGGGCGAACAACCCCACTATCGTAGTGAAATTACATGCAAATAGTGGCGAACAACCCAACCAATATACGTGTTTTTTATAAAATCTCAGCGAACTGGTCAAACAATATACTACGCATTTTTTTGCCAAATTCTATATGCCCGATGGGACAAATTTGCCAATTGGCGAAGAATCACCACTAAAAAAATCCTTGATCATAAGAAACATGCACTGAAAACACACATGACATCATAAAGAAACAGAAACCCCAAAACCTCTAGTTTTCATTTCCTAAAGCCAACGTAGTTCCTACATACATTTACAACTAAGCCACAATGAATGCAATGATGTACATATCATAATAAATTCACAATTGACTAAGAGAGTACACGTAAAAGAATCTAGACATAGCTACGAATCAAAGTTATTTAAAACATCTATATTCTTATAGAAAGCATTCAAATCAAGGATGCAAAAGATCACTACAGATAAATCAAGATCACATAAATTGAATAGTTAAATTACTCCATTTACCTAACTAACATATCATGATAGAAGTGACACTTGTCCTAGAGTAGCCAGTTATCTAAGAGATTGCATGCAAAAGGACTCATGTATAACTATGATAAAAAAAAGTTAAGAACATCTATATATCCACAAATGCATTCAAATTAAGCATTCAAAATTGATCATTATAAGTAGTTGAAGATTACATAAATAAATGAGTTAAATAACTCTATTCCGTTAAATTAACATCTCATTCATAATCCATCAAGTTAAATAAAACAAATCTCATTAGTATAAACAAATACTTAGGATTAATATTAATAATAAATTTACATATCAATTACTAAGCTTGACTAATAATTTAATTGAAAATAATGACAATGATATTAATTCATTACAATTTAATAACAAATAAAAAAACACTCTTAATAAAATATAATACTCACATTTTTAATAAAATTAAATTTATTTTAAAAAACTTAATATAAACTAAACTCTAAAAAAATAAATTCAAAACCGTCTAAAAAAAATCTTTTAAATAGAAAAAAAATTTTAAAATAAAAAGTGGTGGCGAGGGAGTGGTCCCCATGGGGTCACAGTCCGTCGGGCTCCCCCACGGGCCCCCCTCCCTCTCCCTTATGGGAGTTACCGCAGGTCGCACGACCTGTGGGCCCCTGTGGTTCCCATGAACCATGGGGTGTGGGGGAAGTGGTAGGCCCCGCACCCAAAATCCAAAAGAATTATATATATATATATATATATATATTCTTAAAAAAAATTAAATTATATATATATATATATATATATATATATATTTTTTTTCTTAAAAAAAATTAAATTTGTTTTATTACTTCATTTTTTTAAAACAAAACAATTTCATTTTCCTTTCTTTAAAATACTGTGTATTTATTTTATTTGCTGGTAAATTTCCAGCAACCCATATTTTATTTTATTTATTGTATTTTTCTAGCAATCTTATTTTGTTTTATAATTTAATTTCTCCTTTCAAAACTAAAGGATATGAACATAAATATGATTCTTTTATAAATGTATAAACAACATATATATTAAAGGCATAAGATCAAATCACATCAATGAAACAATTAGGGATTTAACTAATACCATGCAATTGATTTAAATAAGGATATGGCAAGCATTTAATATTAAGTTTCAAATGAAAAACTTGCATGCAATCTAACCTTAAATTGTTATGTTTCCATGCAGATCTGGATCTAAGGTTTCGACAAGAACCTGGTAAAGGTGAAATTTCTAGTTTCCAAGGTAAGGAATTTATAGATTTGAAGGCTACAATTCAATTTTTGCAACAATAACAAATTTCTCATAAAAGAAGATATTTTTCACAAATCTGAAACCCTAAGGGCAATATTGAAAACTAAACCATTCCAAATGAAAACCCTGATGCCCAAATTACAACCAAAGCAATTAAATAAAACCCTTAAGCCCAAAACATAGATTTGGCATGCAATCAAGAAGAAAAAACCATAGAATTGATCCAATAACCTTTTCTTGCAATTTTAAGCAATAAAAAAATATAATATCAAATACGAAAGATTCAAGCACAAGATCCTAGCATTCCAGATGCATAGAAGACAGGGATCTAGAAGCTAGAATTAACAAGATCAAGATCCTACCTTAGTAACTGATGAGAAGAACCAATTCCAATCCAAAACAATTCACAAATCCAAAGCAATTCACAAATCCAAAATGCTCTTAATCTTTTAACAAATCTCCAATCACCTGATTTCTCCTTCTCCCTGATTGAACAACCTCCAAAATGGATTTCAGTCCAAAGATATAGAAAACCATGCAATTAGATTTTCAGAAAGTGAAACCCTAATGGAATATTAATTATTAATTAAAATAAAAAGAAATGTTATATTTTCAATCTCACTTAAAGCAATGCACAACTCAACTTTATAATACAAAAATAAAGTCATAATTGAAAATGCATGAGAATATTTCAATTTAAATAAATCAATTAATCATGCAACTGAAAGCGATACTACGTAATTCAATTTGCACAATTAATTACAATTATTGGATTTAATATTTATTAAATCTCAATTATTAAATCAAGACTTAATAATTAAATCAATTAATTAAATATAGGAATTTAATTAAAATTTAATTATTAAATAGCCATATATTTAATATATCAATGTTTTAACCTTATCAAAGGTGCAATTATTAATATTAATATTTACTATAAACAATCATTAAATAAAACAAGACAAAATCATCATTAATCCAACTGAAAACTATCTAAACAGAATAACCAGCTGCAATGGAGAAGCAACTAAAACAGAAACACAAGCACACAAAGAAAGGCTCACGAATCCACGTCACTTGACGGATTCAGATAGGGTAGACAAATTCTTGTCTATTTTTAGGACAAAATAAAGGTTTAGGGTAGGTATTTATGCCTGAATATTATCTCCCCTCTCTTACCATTGAGATATTGCGATAGGGTATGCTCACTCCTGCCAATTCAGGCAAGACGTTTCTCAATACGTGCAAACCTGTCATCACAAAGATGAACATATGTATACATATAATATAAAAAACAATGATTGAGACCAGTTTATCATGTGGATCTCGCCGAAGCAAGTAACTATGACTCTATCCCATGCCATACCAAACACAACAAATAGTAATGTAAAACATAACAACGATCCATGTGCATATAGATATAGGGTGAGTATTGTTAGAAAACCATAATCAAAATGACATCATAAAATATACATAGCCATCCTGAAATAGCCATAAATCACATGTAAATAGAAGATGTAACATAGCTAAGCAATGGATCAATAATATAATGAAAAGTAAAACATGAATATCCTTGAAACCAACTGAAATAACCAATGCACACATGTACATTGAATGGCCCCAAATCTAGTCCTCAAACCAAATCTGATATGTAGAACCCAAAGGATGTAAGGGCACAAATGAAATATCTAGCTAGAGGGTGAATTTGGGGCATTATTTGTGATGTATAAAAGAAAACAAAAATAGATCTTATTTTTATGATTAAGAGAAGATGTTAAAGAAAGATATCATAACAAATATAATCTAATGTGTAAAGTAGATGAAAGGTGTAGGGAATAGAATGTGTACACTTAAAAAATAGAAGATAAAAAACGTTCTCAAATGCTAATATTCTATCTAAAAGAGTCCCAAAATGTCCCAATTTCTGAATCTAATAGTCTATGATCTACATCTTTGTAAACTAAAACTTTCTATTCTATCTCAGGAAAAGGTCAAAAGTGGTTGAACGTGTGCCCAGGAATAGGTCGAAGGTTCTATCTATACCTAGTATGCTCAAAATCAGAAACAAAAAGTTGATATGGGTAAGTTTTCATACTGTCCTTTTGGCTTTGTAACTGTATTCTACACTTGCAATGTTAGGGTATATGTTGAAGGTCTGAACTATATCTGATAGTGTAAGAATCTAGAATAGAAAATAGAATTGGAAATTTTTTCCAAATGGGTTCCCACATCTACCACTAATCATCACTCTAGTCTTGTGCCTACATGTAAGAGAGAAGAGGAAATTATTTTGGGGAGGGGCTTGCCTTGGTTAAGCCCCGATTTAGGAATTAACCTTGAATTTAAATAAAGGAAATTATATCATGTAGAAGACATTGAATCTAACAATGAAAATGTATCATATCATGTAGATGCAATTGTACTTAGTATGAGATCAAATATGTTAATGCAATAGCCTTGACTCAACACAAAAAAACCAAAAGTAAGTCATGTAAGACAAAACCTCATGTTATCGATGCTTGTAATTTTCCTCAATATTGGGTTGAAGAAGAAGAAGACTTAAATAAATGAATTTAGATATCCTCCCTTTATAGCCAACCCCTTTGTCTCATATGGATAAATAAGCTAGATCTATAGAAGGAAATACATGAATACTTTATGTATAATGTATGCCTTTAATGAGTGCTTTCTTGCTTGAACTCCTTGAATGCACAAATATGTTTCCTTATTACTTGAGAATAGATGATCACTTTCATAATAATTTTAGGTTCCAAAATGAGGGGGAGATATCTCCTTTTCTAGTGATTTTGGGGTCCAAATTAACAAAAGGCTGACTTCACTAGGAAGGAAAATGAATACACTATGCATCAGGCCTGAATCCCACCAAATTTAAACTCCCAAGGTATAGATACAAAGTGGTTTGACCTATACCTGGTATATGTTGAACCAAGTTTGACCTATACCAAGAGGGTGTTAAATTTGAGGTAAAGTTGTAGGATCAAAGGGCTGTTAAGTGGTTCAGAGAGAATCAGAAAGATAAGTTGGAAAATTGATCATAAATGCATCCAAATATTGAAATGGGGCCCAAGAGGGAAATAAATTTAGTGAATGAAGGGGTAAATGGGAAAAATATGCATAGAGATTAGAGCCAACATATAGTTTTGAACAAGATGGAAGGAGAAGATAGGACCTTGATTTAAATTATGTATGCAATTAGGTGCAATGTGTGCTGCTATCATAAGGAACACACTAAAGAGGGCTAAAAGACTCCTGAAATGAGCACAAAATCAAGTGATTACTTATTAGGACTATACATTTAGCCCCCACTTTAGCAGGAGTATGAGACTAGATCATGCTCATGATAAAAAAGAGATAGAAGAAAGAAAGAGAGAGATAGAGAGAGATAAGATTGCAAGGACTCTAAAAGAGATAAGACATCACTAAGTCTAAGGAAATAATCCCCCAAATTAAGGATCCATGCACAAGGGCACGAAAACAAACAAAGAAGAAAGAGAAAAAGAAAAGACACTGAAAAAAAAGGGATTAGTACAAAAATCCAAATCAATTAGTGAAAAATACCTTGTCTAGAAATGCCTCATCCACTATAATGTTTGGAAATCTATTGCAAGAGCATAAGTGGTCACATAGAAATAACGAGAGTACCACCAATGATGATACCAACTCCATAATTTAACCTACTAGCAAGATAGAAAAGAGAAAGAGAGAGAGAGAGAGAGAGAGAGAGAGAGAGAGAGAGAGAGAGAGAGAGAGAGAGAGAGAGAGAGAGAGAGAGAGAGAGAGAGAGAGTAGTGTAATTAACTTGCCCAGTAAGATTGTATGTCTTACTATGAACCATACCAAAGATAGAATTGTAATTTCTAGCAGGGTGTATGCCATGCCAGTAAATTCTATCAAAAAGCTAGTGCCTACTAGGGACTTTGTTAATATGCACCTCATGAATGGATTAGGATTTATATATTGATGAATATTTTTGTATATGTGTACTTCATGGATGGATGTGGATCACTTATAACCATTAATATTGGTTTTTATATATGTGCACCCCATGGATGGATATAGATCCGTTGTATCCATGGAGATTGGTTTGTATGTAAAAAAATCATAAAAAAATTGTAAAAGGGAGGTCATATGTATGCCCTATTGGAATAATGGAATGGTGTGTATTGAGTGGAGAGGGGTGAATAGGTACCCTTACAAATTTTATCAATTAACCTTAGTAATCCTTTCTTGCATTACCAACCATATTTCTTTTCTACCTTATGCATGTAATATCAAAACATAAATGTAAGTGCATATAAACAATCATAGAAACATTCATGAAACTTAGTTACACATGACACAAGAATTGATATTGCATAAAGCCCTTGTTAGAAGGTAAAAATTATGGTGGGGATGAAAATCACAAAGATTCACTATCTGCAGAATGGAAAGTGTCGCTTAAGGCTACAAGTTGTGATCACTTATGATGATCTTACCCTGTTAGGAGTAACATGTTAGACTTGTTAAGTCTACCCAGTTAAGAGATATTAAAAATACTATTAAGTGTGCACTCGGTTAAGAGATTTAAAATAAGAATATTAAGTCCACCTTCTTAAAGGATTTCTTCTATTTTCTACAATTGTTACAGAGTAGTCACAAATACTTATGACCTGATGACTTGCAATCTTGAATTTTCTGAATATAGATCCTTTAAGTTCACAAAAAAAATATCACCTTACTGTGATGAATAATACCTCTATTGTGCTCGATATCCTTGAATCTAGTTCTTCATAAAAAAATTATTCCTTTTCTATCTTTCTGCATGAAACTCTCTATCTAATCCATAGATGTCTTCTACGGCTACAATTATCATGTTCTTGATTGATTATACATCTATATATACAAAGGTTTTGACCTATTAAGGTTTCATGCTTTACAAGAAAAAATCTATGATCAAAGGTTTACAACTTGACCTTGATCTCCTAGTTTGCATTTTTACAATCAGTTAGACTAATTAAAAATATTACATATGCTTTACTTGATCCTCAAGAAATGGTTTTACAGCTAAGCATAAAGCTATTTATAAAACTGAAATGCTTTATGTGACGTGTATCTTAGATCCACTTTTCTCAGGAATAAAACTATCTCTTAGTAGACTAGTGCTCGATGATGTCTCTGTAGAAATACTACTCTCAGGTTACTCTATAGAACTGTCTTTTAGTGATAGTGCTATCATTTTTCACCGATATCAGTGATCACTAGCTGAGATATTTTCAATAACCTCTGCACTTGACTATTTTGGTGACCTCTGCACTTGACTATTTCAGTCACCTTCGTGCTTGACTATTTGCTGTCACTCATTGATCATGTAACTGATGGTTCAAAAACTATTTCCTTGTATACTAATGACAAACTTATGATCCTTTAGGATTATCAATCTCCCCTTTTGGCATTAGTATCAAAAACTGATATGTGCAAATTGATATGTTCATTATATACACCAAGTGTTTACCTTGTCAATGACTCCCCCTATGTGCATGCAAAGGTACAGTGTATGTACATGTTTCCTCCTTTGTGTGTTTCTCTCTTTGTCCTTTGACATGTTTTCCTTCTTTGTAAGGTGTATACATTTTCCCCTTTATACATATATTTCCCCCTTATACATATCTTTTCCCCCTTATTTTGAAAATAATGACAAAGGCGTAGTACTTACAACTTATCAAATATGTGGGCATGGGATTTTTGAATTTCTTCCATCTTCTTATCCCATTTCTCTTTGAGGTGTTCAAGGGTCATGTGCTCTAAATTTATTCTAGTGTGCATGTCATATATACTCTCGGTTACTGACATTTTTGGGGTGGCAATTAATGTCTTTTCCGAAGTCATATGTTTCAACAATAATGTGAGATTTGGGAGTAACATAGCTTGGAGCTTGGTTACCTCATCACTGATTTTTCTTTCATCCTTTTGTAACTCAAGTCTCAACCTTTTTGATTCTACAATCTTCTCATAATGCAACTAGAATGCATTTTCCTCGGTTGTGATACCTTGTGCACTAGCTTGTAGATCCTACTCTATATTTGCTATCTTTTCACTATGCTCTTTAGTGAAATTATCTAGTGTGTATAAATTTTGAACTAAGGTAACCACTTCTAAAATAAGAGGTTCCAATGAATTTACCAGTTCAGAAAGTTTTACCTTGTTCTCTGCCACTTCTTGGCTGATTTTATTTGTGAGCTTGTATTGACACTTCTCTTCTTCTTGTTATTTGTGCAAGTATTGGTGCATTTTGATCAATTTGTATGTTAGGTACTATTCACATTAGTATTTCCTTTGTTGTTTCTAGTACCTGTGTATTCTTGTGCTCCTTTTTGAGCTTGTCCTGTTGTGCCTTTCTTTAGAAAATTTCACCATACTCGGTCAGTGACTCAGGATCCAGTGTTCTTGGATTACAGTTGGGTATATCTATTATTTCTTCAAGTGTTACTGGTGCTTTTCTCTTCTTCTTCTTCTTTAGTATGGTGTTGGAAGCAAGGGAATTTAGAACCATAGAAAGTTCCTTCTCTGTCTCTTTTAATTTGGTTGTTTGTGTGGGAGGTGTGGTGCCTTTTGTTTTCTTCTTGGTATTGATCTTTTGGTCGGTAGTAGATGTTTCTACATCAAACTTGTGTTTACCTACAACCTTGTTTACCTCTTCGGCGTCCTTGGTCATGTCATTTCTTGATGCTTCCTCTCCACTTGTATCTTTTTGCTCCTCATTTATATTTTTCTACTCCCCATGATCATCAGCTTTTTTCTTCTGGTATGTTTGCATCAAGCTCAGGTGTCTTCTCCTTCTCTTTTGTAATTATATTAATAGCTTGTATGTATAGAGGCATGTGACTTGGTACATTTTCCTGTGCAACATCCATTGTATCCTTTTCCTTTGGTTGCTTGGTGGCATCATTTACATCTTCATCATTCTTGGGATCATCATCACAATCAATATGAGTTATATCTTTTACTGTGATGTATGGTCTTTCCCCTAATGATTGTAATATCTGAGGTACATCATCCATTGCCTTACTTTTCTCTATTGTTAAATTAACTAGAGTGACATCCTCAGTATCATTGATGAAAAAGTGTTCAGGGCTCGGTGTGGCCTCCTTCTCCTCAATGTGAGGTGTCTCATTTAGAGCTAATATTTGCTTTGTTAGATTGAAAATTTCATTCCAAATATCATTGATTTCTTTTTCAAGGTCTTCTAATGTTCCCTCTAGTACTTTGTATGCTCTCATCTTTGCTGAAAATTTATTTTCATGCTCCTTCATTATTGAATCAATTTCTTCAATTGTTGACTCAGGATGCATGAGTGTAACTAGTGATCTTTCCCTTATTTATTTCTCTGTGTGAAAGGCACATGTCCATCTTGCTGATATTTTGTCATTAAGCTCTTATGAAATATTCTTGTTGAATTGTATAGGTACATACTTGTATGCAACCATTACCTTAATTATGGCCTCTTCTATCTTATTCAGATCTCCGGGAGATAAGATTAGCCATTGTCTAATCTTGCGATTTGATATGCTCCCTATGTTGATGATTGATGCTGCAACTTCATCAACTATTTTAGGAACTTTCTTCTTTTCAGGTTGAAGTCCTTGTTAAATCCCATCCTATTCAGTGTCATCCTTGTCCTCTTTGTCTCTTATATATTTTCTTCTTTTCCTTGGTGCTAATTTCCTGATTTGAGGCTTTCTTTTTTGATAAGTCCCCACAACACCTTTCTTTACTGGTGACATATTTGCCTCTTTTGTTGTCTTACTCCTTGTTCTTGATGCAGCTGTTACATTTTTAACCTTTGCCTTCTTGGCTGGTGGTGCATTTGATTTAGTAGACTCAGAGTCATTTAATTATTTTCCTTCACCTATAGGCAACTGTCCCTCGGTGACATCTTGTTCTGATTCTTCATCATTTACCGATAGTTTCTTCTCAAGGGTTTTCACCATCTTTGTTTTCTTTCTGTCAATTTTCTTGACAACTAAACTAGTCTTGGTTTTAGACTTGGCTTCCTCATATGTGCCAAATCTGCTCAATGATTTATCCACTAGTTCATTCAGTAAGGCTTCAATATCCTTTGTATCCTGATCAATGTTGATCTCATAGTCCAATGGTGGTAACCATGTTGTTCTTAGTACATCTAGGTTGATTAGAGTGGTGTCAGTGTCCACTATGAAACATATGTCATCTTTGTATTGTTCAACAAGTTATGCAGGGATTCTCATTCTCTTCTACATTCTATCCTTGAAATTGGTGAAGTATGCATCCATTATGGATGTGAAGTTGTCCCCTAGTGACTTAATGAATTCACTAATCTGTGTAGTTACTGGTCGGGTTGTGTTCCAAGTGACATGACCAATAGAGGGGAAGAAATTATGAAAGTAGAAGAATGTCCACATAATGAGGGAACCAAACTTACATGAATTAGATCTAGTCGATATAATTATCCTCATATTCTCCTCCAATTTCTTTAGTAGAAGCTCAGATAAGTCTAGTTGAAGTCCCTTCTTCACAATCTTATAAGCAGTGTCAACTACTCCACATTCTATGTTGTTCATTCTGCTAACTTGGAATATTTTGTACCCAATCATAGATGCACCAAACTTCATCTCAGGGCTAGTGATTGTACTGAGTTTCAACCCTCTTCCATCCCATTCTACCTTAGTCAAATTTTCAATCTCGGGGCATGAAGGATGCTTTAGGGCTTTAGCCTTGTCGTCTATTGGATAACCATTTATAGCGTGAATCACATCTTTTGTGATTGGTTTTGGTTCATCCAACCACATTTTTCTGTCATGTACCTAGCTAAGTACAATGCATATCTACTTAGTCTTGAACTCTCTCAGGAATAGTAGGGCATTGGTTAACCCTTTCACCTCAATGTGCTTGTGCTCATCTTTCAGGTTTCCATCCTGGTATAGCTTCTAGTAAGCTTCTTCAATCTCGAGATCTTTGATTTCTACAACCTTGTAGTAGATGTATGTGTCATATCTTCAACAAGAAAAACCCTAGGAGGTATACTTGAAAATCTCCCTTGTCGTTAGGTTGAGCAGCAACTTCAGGGAAACACTTATAGTTAGGCTCCTCACAGGCTGTGTTCTTAATCAAGTTGATCTTCTTATCATTTGTGTTCTTGATATTTGAGACTTGTGAGGTAGTTGTCATTGTTTGTGAAATTAGGGCTTCTTTTCCAATGAACTATGTGCTCGGTAAGTCTTGGTACTTACTGTTTGATAAAGGTGAGTGCTTGAAATTTTTTGGATTAGCTTTGAATCTATTGTGGATTTCTCTACAATATGATCACTGTGAATTTCTCTTCTCGCTCTATTTTTTCTCTTTATCACTTGGTGAATAAAATGAGCTCTTGTAGCCCTATTTATAGAAAATAACCTAAGTGGTGCATTGAATGCTTCAACCACCACTCGGTTGAGGAAACAAAGATGCTCGGGTATCATACCAAAATATTTCTTCATGGTGAGTATACAATACTTGGGGTAAGTGACAACTTAGTTGTACTTTTCACATGTTCACCGACAGTTCTCGGTATGTAGTGGAGACTTGATTGTTATTCATGTGTTTACTGATGATGCTCAGTTTATATTGGCAACTTGGCTTCTTTATGTATACCGACGATGATCAGTGTGTATTGACCGGCGAGATTGGATTCACAAAATCATAACAAGTAATACCATAGTGCATATACATTCATGCTAATTTGGCATACTATCAATAACTATTGGAACTTATATAAAATATAGCTTTGTACAGTGCAATTCCATACTTACTTGTATTGCTTAGATGGGGTGGTGGAATCACCTAATCCATTGGATGAGGTTTCACCAATTGTGGTTATTTGTCCAACATCATCTTTTATTGAAGCTTTCCTCCACATTTGATTTCTCAATTTCTTGATATCTTCAATAGTGTTTCCATTTGCAAAAGTGCTTGACTCTGTCACTCGGTCTCTATAGTCCTTTCTTAGGTGACTGACCTTATGAAAGTGTAAGCATGCCATTCTGGAGTTATTCAAGCTTCTAGACCTTCTTATCCATTTCCTCATGCATTTTTTAGCTATGTGTCCATATCTACCACATGTTGTGCAATTTACCCATGTGTTGTAATCCCAAACATATGAGTTACTGACTCTTCTCGGTTTATAAGTATTTTCTAGTTCTTTAGGTTTCCAGACTTGCTTTTTCTTCTTTCTCCATTCATGATATGTGTGGCCATGCATTTTTCAAGTAAAATAATATTTTTCCATGTAGGTTTCCTTCTTTGGTTTGTTCACCTTAGATCTGCACTCATGTGCTTTTTGTCCATGCTTGTTACAACTTTATAACAATTACCTATGAATCTAGAAGTAGATTTAGGAATACCTTTTGCTTTTCTCCTGCAAACATTTGATGTGTGGCTTGGTTTTCCACAGTGATTGCATGACTGCTTCTTTTCTCTTGGATTTGTGTAGATATCCCTTTGATCAAATTGGTTTGATGATTCTCCATGCTTGGTATACCCTAAACTAGTATTTTTGTTGAGTCTTCTTTGTCCATTCAAAAAATCATCCATTATTTTTGTAATTTCTTCATCTTTCTTGATCATATCATTATGTTGTTGCTGAATACTTTCTTCATGCTTTAGTTTCTCATTTTCTTCTCTTAGTTCACCAATAGATTCTAATTTGACATTAAGTTCTATCTTTACTTGGTTGGCCTCATGACTCATAAGAACTAATTGATTGGCGATTTCAATGCGATGTTCAGTTAGTCTCTGTATTTTAGTTTCTTTCTCTTACAAATTCTCAGTGATCATCCTCCTTCATCAATAGCTAATATTCTTTCTTGTTCAGCTTGTCTAGCATTGTTCATAACATCAATCATTCTTACCATCTGTGTCTCTTGACCGATTTGCAGTACCTTTACTTGTTTAGTTAGATTTTGATTGATTTCATTCAGACTTGTAGTGCTTCCTTCTGATGTGTCAGATGTATTACTAGATGCAGATCTTGATGAATCAAATAGATCAGGTATATGTTCTTCATGATAGTCAGTTTCATTGTAGCGAGATGTCATGGCTTTTCTTTTTGATAATAATTCTTTCATCTTGTTTCTTGCTTCTTTGTATTTCTCAAAGAAAATTTGTATCTCCAACTTATGATTCTCAATATTCTTATCAAGATTATACCTTTCCATTGTATGATCTTTTCTCTCAAATGATTAAACTATTCCAAATAATAGATCTAGCTCTGATAATAATTGTTGGAATAATGGAATGGTGTGTACTGAGAGGGGAGGGGTGAATCAGTACCTTTAAAACTTTTATCAATTAACCTTAGTAATCCCTTCTTGCATTACCAACCATATTTCTTTTCTACCTTATGCATGTACTATCAAAACATAAATGTAAGTGCATATAAGAAATCATAGAAACATTCATGAAACTGTGTTACACATGACACAATAATTGATATCATAGAAAAACCCTATTAGAAGGTAAAAAATGTGGTGTGGATGAAACCCACAAAGCTTCACTATCTCCAAAATGGAAGATGTCAGTTAAGGCTACAAGTTGTGATCACTTCTGTTGATCTTACCCTTTTAGGAGTAACATCTTAGACTTGTTAAGTCTACTTGGTTAAGATATTTTAACAACACTATTAAGTGTGCACTTGGTTAAGAGATTTACAATACGATTATTAAGTCCACCTTCTTGAAGGATTTCTTCTATTTGCTACAATTGTTAGAGAGTAGTAAAAAATACTTATGACCTGATGATGTGCAATCTTGAATTTCTGAATACAGATCCTTTAAGTTCACAAAACCAATATCACCTTACTATGATGAATAATACCTCTGTTGTGCTCGGTAGCCTTGAATCTAGTTCTTCATAACTGAATTCTTCCTTTGTGTCCTTCTACATGAAACTCTCTATCTAAACCATAGATGCCTTCTGCGGCTACAATCATCATGTTCTTGATTGATTATACATATTGACCTATTTAGGTTTCATGCTCTACAAGAAAAACTTTATGATCAAAGGTTTACAACTTGACCTTGATCTCCTAGTTTGCATGTTTACAATCAATTAGACTGATTAAAACTATTGCATATGCTTTACTTGATCCTCAAGAAATGGTTTTACAGCTAAGAATAAAGCTATTTATAAATCTGAAGTTCTTTATCTAATGTGTATCTTAGATCCACTTTTCCCAGTAATAAAATTTTCTCTCGGTAGACTGGTGCTCGGTGGTGTCTCTATAGACATACTGCTCTTAGGTTACTCTATAGAACTGTCTGTCAGTGATAGTCCTATCGGTGTTCACTGATATTGGTGATCACTAGCTAATACATTTTTGGTGACCTCTGCACTTGAGTGTTTCTGTGACCTCTGCACTTGACTATTTTGATGACCTCTATGCTTGACTGTTTGATGTCACTCGGTGATCATGTAACCGATGGTTCAAAAATTGTTTCCTTGTATACAAATGACAAACTTATGATCCTTTAGGATTATCATGCCTCCCTCCTTATGATGGATACGTAGTAGGAATTAAGGAAGAGAATCAAGGATACCTACTTCCAAAAACAAGGAGATATCCGTAAAACAACAATGCATGCCACAAAATTATCAAGGAGTGTTAACTCTTATAGGGTAAGAAAATAGATAATTGTGAGGGATATTCTTCTTATGAGAAGAAACCCTTGAAAGGAAGAGATCTTTGTTTTCAATAAATCTACCTTCAAGAGGAGTTTTTGAACAAAAATAATATCTTCAAGACAAAATATGGTGAATAGAACAAAAATGCACCTATTTAGCCCCCCATCGCTAGGTGAAATATGGATTCTTGATGAAGGATAACAAACTTAAAATAAAAAAGTAAGGGAATGTGTTTATAATGAACATAGTTTTGAAAATAAATAATAGGTGATGATCAAGGATTCACACCTCTTGTAAAAGAGAGAATTATTTAATCAAAACAAATAATTATTTATAGGAAAAGAATGTCACATGATAAAAAATGCCATTGTACAAAGGAAAATATATCCTTAGACAAAAGAGAAAAAGAATGTACATGCAATCCTTCCCCCCAAGTGTGAAGGAGAGATAAAATATATATAATACACCTCGACTAATAGCTACCTCATAATAGATACACAATCCCAAGAAAAATAAGTTGTAAACTTGAGAAAACTCCTAAAACAAACATATATGCTAGAAAAGACATCATATTTAAAGTAAGTGAATCATCAAGGAAACAAAGAAAAGAATGAAATAGTGGATTATTATGAAATGATAAATGCACCATGGAAAGACATAAAATAATTTATTAGGAAAAAACATTCAGATCTTGCATGTAACAAACTATCTTATGTCAATAGCAATATATCATGAAATAATGCAAAACCATAGAGAGATGAGAGAGGAAAAAGAAATCTACATTATATAATCTTAATGATCATCCCAATTATAGAAGATATACACTTCAAAGTAAGGAGGAAATCTTAAGTAGGATAGTAATCTCGGTAGGAGAAAGGTCCCATAACAATAAGTCGATGCATGGGAGGACATCATGGTATAAAAGAGATAAAAATAATAATAATAATGTATCCTTAAGAAAGAAAAGAGAAAGAAGATGCAATATATGGCTCAAGAGATAGATCCCTTATAATAGACATTCACTTTCAAGCAAGCATAAGGTTGCAACTCAGAATGTAACTATCCTTGTGTTAAACTTAAAATGCATGAAACAAAGAATGTTACACTATAATAGATGCAAGTCCATGAGGGATATTGGATGCCAAAAATAAGAGAAAGGGAAGGTACCCTTAAGCTCCCTAAAATGGTTTCTAATGCATGCACTTCCTAACGATATGTGAGGGAAGGATATTTAGAAACATCCACATAAACAAAGAAAAGAAATACCATAAGAGAAGAAATATGAAGAACCCTTCGCGCCCCCCCCCCCCCCTGCCCCCACTTAAGAGAGAAAAAGGGGAATCCCAATTGTTTTTCCTTAAGGTTCATTACACAAAGTATAATGGGGAGAAACAAAATAGGAGGAAGAAATGCTAATTTCAAACTTTGGTATGAAGAAAATATAGAACATTCGGTGTGGAATGAGTAAGATTTATATCAATGGATTCTTGATCAAAATTGTCTAAACTAAATACAATCACAAAGTAAATTATTGTTGTTGTGATGGTAAAAACACAAGAATTCACCTTTAATAGGTCTTTGATGTCTAGAAAGGTTTCTATAAGGAATAACAATCTTAGGCTTATACTTGAGACTCCAATAGATTATTTTGGTCAAAGCTAAATTATTATCATAATGGGATATAGTATTAGTTGAAGTGGGAAAAATAATGGCAAGAGGAGGATTTGGTTGAGATGAAGATGGAGAAAAATGATCAACAGGAGGAACATAATGTTCTTTAGGATCATTGTGTGATGAAAAGGAACATCATCTATGATTGGCGGAGGAAAATAAAGATGTTGATAGTCATCAAAGGAATCAACAATTGGTTTGAGATTATAAATGACACAAGGTTGAGGAGAGTTGTGTGCTTCTATAACATGATCATGAGGAATTTGGTTCAGAGAAGGATTAGTAGGAGGAATGAAACCAAAACCACCTTTATGATTTTTTTTAGGAGGATTAATAGGAACTTTAATACCTTGTTCATTAATAAAAAGGCTGGAACCTTTATAACCTTGTTGACTGGTGATATCATATCTCGTAGTATAAGTAGCTTTTAGTGTAGAGGGATAAGGTGATTCATCTTGAGGTGTATGAGAATGTGTGGTATAAGGAGGAATAGCAGGAGGAATATTATAATAATTTGTATTCTCATCCTTTTTATGTGATGGAGAAGAAGTATTTTTTATTAAGTAAAAATAGGTTTTCGAAGGACCCAAAACCTTTTACAAAGATCTTAAAGATAAACCATTAAAATCATAAAAGTGTCTATGCCATAGCACCCAGGACCAAAAGAATAAAAGAAATGAACATCATCTACCAAAATACAACAAGCTGTGACTAAAGAAACAAAATAGGACAACATAAAAGAACAACTATCTACTTTTTATCAGGTCCTCTATCTTGAAAACATTATCTACATCTTATCAGTAGAATCCTTAATTTTTTCAAGCTCCTTATCTTCTTTAGTATCAATCTTCCTAGTTCTCACCTATGGGAATTTAATAGGTCACATAGCCTCCTTCAGTTTCTTCACCTCCTTCTCTACTTTAGTCTGCTCAATATTTTCCACTGGGACTTTAGCATGACCAAAATAGGCTTTGAGGCTGCACAAGCTCTACTCCCCAATATTCCTCATAGAATCTTCAATTTTATCCAATATGTTATGAAAAATGATAAGCATACCCTCATAATCTCCATCAGTAACCCTAACCTTTAGCTCTTTCAATATTTTTTCTAGATTTAAATCCTTATCAACCAGAGTAGCATAAGCATCCACATTACTAACCACATCCTTCATTTCCTCAAGGCACTCAACAACTAGTTTTTCTCCTATTGAAATCTTCTTGAGGAGGTTGATATCACACACCATACTACACATTTGGGCTTTGACCATGCCAATGTCATCCATCAGCTTTCTTGGGGTGTAGGAAAAATCCACAAGGAAATTTTTACCCCTACTCACCTCGCTATCCCCACTTTTCTCCTTGTCAACAGTCACCTTGGTCCCAAGACCATATTTGTCAATTCTTCCCACAATATCATCTGCAATCTGGTTGGCTTCTTTCAGGTTATCCTTCTCTATGTGCAGAGTGTTCTGGTCTTCACTCAAATTTCCTAAATCTCCATCTAAATGCCCATCTTCTCCAATCTCCTCACCAATATTTTCCTCATTTCTCTTCCTCTACTCATATTTATCTTCCTCCTTAGAATAAATAAAAATATTCTTCTTACGTGGTCTTTTAGTATTCTTAGTATTTTTACTACTTCCACTAAAATATCCTCTTTTCCTTTTACCGCCATCCTTCTCCCCTACTTCATCATAGTCATCCTCTTTAATATCCTCATCTATAGCAGAATCTTCTACAATATTCTTGCCCTTCTTATTCTTAGAAGGAGATCCCTTAAATTTAGTCTTTTTGATATTTTTTACCTCAAAAATCTCCTCCTTCTCATCTTCATTTTCTTCATCATTCAGTTCATCATCCTCATCCCATTCAGTCTCATCTTCATCCTTAAGTCTACCCTTAATGAAGGGTTTTTCCATCTTTTTATTTTTCAGGAGGTCAAACACTAGAAGCATTAAGCCCTGATGCAAGGCATGGTCCATGTTGAGCGTTGTTTTGACACAAGGCAACTTTCTAGAATCTTGAAACTCGATTTCCTCTCTTGAAAGAATAACAAACTTATTCCCAAGGTTCTACAGGGTCGGGTCACAACCTACTTGGTTACTTAGTTGAAGATAAATGTGATTATTCATGAGAAGGCCTTTACTGGTTCGTTCAAGACATCAAACTACAAAACACTTTAGTTCTTTTTTTTGGGTATTTTCCGTTTTAACAATATAGGGTATCATAAATAAAATGCAATTTTGTATTTTTTAAGATGTAGATTCTCAGAATTTAAAAGATGGAAGAAAGTAGAGAGTAGAATAATGAGAAATAAGAAAATGACTGAAAATGAAATCCTACAGACATAAACCGTTGTAAACCCTTCCTTGCAAATTGAATGATGGGAAAGATTTGGAGTAAACCCATGAAGCATAAATCAAACCAAGTCACAATTCACTACCCCATGGATGAAAGCATTTGGAGAGAAGATGTATTCACTCATGCAAGATATTCAAAATCAATCAAATTGTGAAGCCACCAAGATGTGCACACCCATGAGACAAATTTATTGTTAAGCCCAAAGATGATCTCTTCCACGCATTTGTCACAGCAAGGTAAAGTAAACAACAACAAAGTCCAACTAAAAGGAATGTGAATTCAAAACACAATAAACAAGAGGCTCTCTAAAAATAATGAATAATGCAAGCATACACTAAATAATTTTGCATAGGCAGAAGAAATTCACACACCACGAATGAAGCACCAAATGTATATCTTTATTGCATTAGGAATCTGACCCTTTTCAGTGATTCGTGATAACAATATATAGAATTTGATCCACAAATCTGGATTCTAAATTTAGGGTATTAGAGAGAAAAATAAATTAAACTAAAACTTTACTGAAAGGGAAACTATTCTTAACTGACACTAGATAACTTGCATGGATCCATGAATCCATTTACAATTATTTTTCCCATGCAAGGAGGGTCAAACTCGCCAAGAAGGAAGAGAAAAGGAGGATTTCTTCTGAAAACTTTGAGCCATGTTCTTGTTTCTGGGAGTCTTTCTTTGAATCTTCATCTGGAAGCTCTTCTGGTGGTGGAGACTGATAGGGGACCCTTAGTCCCTTAAAAAAAAAACTCAAGCTAACAATCAATTAGATTTGGAGTTCAACTGGCATGCAAAAATGTGATCTTGCTGGAAACACCCAATTTTTTCAGATCCCGAACTCTACTCTGAAACTTTTTAGTGTCAAAAAATTCTAAGTGTTTATCATGAGAACTTTGGTCCAAAGTTTGGACTTGTCAGAGGCCGAAAAGGCTAAAGTATCTAGAAGGCCGAAAAGGCCAAAAACTTGGAGGGTCAAAAGTCCAAAGAATCTGGGAGGCCGAAAGGCCAAAAACTATTCTTCTTGCATGGGCCAAAAGGCCGAAAGCTCCGAAATCTTCCTTAAGGAAATTTCTTAAGTGTCAGAAATTGCCTCTTTAAAATTGCTTTGTGGTCCAAGGGGTCAATTTGGGAATACCTCTAGGTGTGCAGCTCGAAGCCTTTGTATGAATTCCTGAACCTCCTCATAGTTTATCCCCTTCCTTTTTTCCCTATTAACCTTACTTTCTTTCTTTTCTTTGAAGGTAGTTAGCTCAAAATAAAAAAACTAGATTTCCTCTAGATGATTCAACATCTTTGAATGAAGCAATTTTTACAATGGTTCCTTAGTTTCTACACTTTCCATGATGTCCTTGAATTGTTGGACCACTTCTTTAGACAGCCTCAAGATTTTCTTAGCTTCATCCCAGTATAGATCAAGGTCGAACCCGGTGAAGAAAGCATCTATTTCTTTCGCCCATTCCAAGACTTCTTTCTATTTCTCTAATATGGAGGCTTGACACTTTTTGTAAACATTGATTATCTTGATCACGCGCTTGATCCAAGTTTCAAAATTGTTTAACTCTTCACCTTCATATATCTTCAACAGGATTTGGAAGCATTGTTTCTTAATGATCTGTAAATCCTAGAGGGTGGTTTGACATTTTATTTTTTTAGACTCCAGTCCGCCCTCATATGTCACCAAATTAGTCAAGTTTGTAGCCTCTACAAGGATAACCCTATAAGGTTTGAATATTTTCTTGATGGCACCTTCCTGTAATGCTCAAAATCTTCTTTCCAATCTGCGCTTGCTTTGATGAAGGATGGGGTTAAACCTGTTGGCAAGTCTGGGGTGTTTATTTTATCCAACACTGCCTGTAATGAGGCCTCTAGGTAGTTGGGGTCAATGGGACCAACCATTTTGTGAATGAATCTCTTCAAGGCTTCATTATGCTTGGTCAAGTTTTTTATGGTCTCTTCATCCTTACTTATGAAACCCAGAGCATGTTTGAGCCCAAAGGCAGCTAGTGTCTTTCTCCATTCCCTGGTAGGTTCCCCTAAATATACCTCTTCAAATGTATAGTCTTTTGTGGTAATCAGGGATTGAGAAGTGTTGGTGGATGGGACTACAACCTATGCCTTCCAACGCCCCCTAGTGTCTTAAGTGACATAGGACATTTTCCATGTGGGTAACATGATTTTTTCCTAATGAAAGGCTTTCCCTAAGGATGCTATACCCATATTTTCACCTTCATCCTTGTCTGAATAGATCCTTATCCTTGACTGGATTTCTTTAGTAAACCAGGTACACCTACTAGATGCAGTGACCGACTCATATGGGGTAACATGAAGAATTGAATCTAAATTTTGGGACCCTGGGGTTACCCCTTTGTCTCGCCCCTCTCCTTGTCCCTGTCCCTATTCCCCTTCATCCCCTTCTCCCCAATGTCCTTCTTCTTCCCTTCCCTCTTCTTCCTTGTTTCCTTCTTGCATTGCCTCATCTTGTCTTCCTTGGCTTCTATCTTCCTCTCTTGAGGAAACTAACCGAGGCTTCGGTATTGAGACCAGTCATAAAATTCAATGTGGTTTCAAAGGGTGATGTAGCATCTTTGGTTATTGATCCTCCAAGGGTCAAGATGTGGCAAGTCAAAGGGCTCGATGGTGGTGGAGTAGGTATTGGGAGATTCAGGATTGGAAGTGGAAGAGTAGTTGGTGGAGTAGGAGTGTGAAGGGGCATTGCAATAGTAGTGGTCTCGGTTGTAGGCTCATTGGTAGTTACCCCTTGGGTGATTGGAGACACCTGATTCCCAAGCCCTTGGTCTGCTTTAGAATTATCTCCCATTTTGGGTATATTTGGCTTTGGATTAGTAAATTAAGTGGGAGGTGGAGTTAAGATTACCTATAGTTGAAAATGAGAGGGCTCACCTATTTCATATCCCGATGCATAACTCAGTGTATCCTGGCCTTGGTCTGAGAAACCTTCTAGACCCTCAAAGTCTGATATTTGGAACTCATCTGATCCCAAAGCATCTAAGGGGTTATCTTTCTCTTTACGATCCTCCTGGTGCTTCCTGCTAGTCTCCTTTTCTATTCTTTTATGAGACCTCATCCTTTTAACTAGAGGGACCTCTTCCTCCTCCTCTTCTTGTGGGTCCTCCTGTATAGTTTCCAATTGCGGAGACGTAGAAGCCTTCTTCCTCTTATATGTCTTCTTCCCATTTCTGGTGGTAGGAGGAGATTGTCCAGAGGTGGAGGGTCCTTCATCAGGTGAAACCTGTGTTGGCCCCATGGGAGGATCTATTTTCCTAGTCATTCTTGTTTTAGGAGCCTTGCACCTTGGGTTTGACCCGTATTCTACTGCATGTTCATGGCCATACAATGCTTGGCTTCTGTGGTGGTGCCTTATTGTATTGTGACACTGTATTTATCTCTCTGTGCTATTTATCCACCATCTTAGGTGGATCAACCAATGTTTTCACAAGTATTGGGCTCATCTTGTAGGGCCTCTTGATCCATTCTTCCATTGTTCTTATTATGTGCCTTGCCCAGAAATTTATGTCATCATTTTCATCTTTTTTGACCTCTATGTTCATGATGGGTTGGTCATATATCTTGTCATTTGTATAGATGGCCTCTAGGACCTCTTCTAAATATAAATCCCAAACCTTTGGGGTAATAAGGGTCTTTATGACTTATTTCTGCAATAATCCTAGATTTTGACCTCATGATCATCTATGCAGTTCATCTAGTGATCCTCCAGGTGTGGTTCATGAATGTAAAACTTGTCAATGATGTGGTTGTATGTGCCTATAGGGTCAAATCAAGGCCGCATTATGCCTTAGAGATATAGGGGATAGTCATCCCATTCGAAGGCCAAATATTTATAAACCTTTATGTCTTGTAGGGTATATGGTCTGAGGGAGATGGGAAAATCCCAACAGTGCTTCTTCTTGTGTTTTATGTGTTCATAGGCATCTGCAAGCTGTCGGGCCATTTCCAAAATGATTATCCAGTCTGATGGATATCTAGGCAACTTCTTTGGATTCATAATTGATCCTACTATCTAAATGTATGTGAAGGTTCTGAATTGTATGTAATAGGCACCTATGGCCCTCATCTTGGCGGCTGCTTCCTCTAACATCCTTTTTGCAAAATCACCCTCAATAGATCAGATGATTGCAAAAATGAAGGCATCATTGAATATCCGGTAGTCTGGGCTATCTTCTGACATTTTTGCCCTTTTCTGTAGTTGGGGGTATACGATGTTGGGCCATGCATTTGGATCATTTATACTTCCTCTCTTGACGAGTCATGGGTAATCTTCCCTTGCTTCCAGTAGGTACACCACATAAGTACTCATATAAAACTTAGGGTTGTGTTTTACCACCACCAGCTGTTCATTCAACTTGTCACTGATGATGGTTCCCCAGTGAAACCTAGACCTGTAGTCCCTGAGTCTTTCTATAAGGAGAATCATCAAATTTTCTATTTGGAATGATTTTGGTAACTTGTATACTCATCTTATCATTGTTATGACCACCTTAATGTCATCTTTCATGTATCCTCTTCTGAAGTCTATTTTTTCCACCTTATTTTTTGGAAGAGGCTGCTCGAGGTAGTGGTTGTTGACTATTTCATAAGCTTCCTCGCCTTTGTTTGTGAACCATAAGTTTCCTTTTTCCATGAAAAAGTCATAGAACTTGTCTATGCCTTTGTGGAGATGAAATACATCCTCTATAACATCTGGCTTGATATCCAATACTACTTGGCCCTTGGTATTCTAGACGACCCTTTTGTCAGAGTCATAATGGTTTTCCAGGGTCATGATCAGCTCAGGTGAAGATATGACTATTGGGTGGGCTACTGCGCTGACCAGTCCTGCTAATACCAGGGAGGTATAATCCTCTGATCTCCCAGCTGGTTAGCAAAACCTTTTCAGGAATTCATCCCAATCCACATTCTTGATATCAGTATTGGTGATCTCACTATGCATGTTGCTGATTTTGGAAGGGGGGATGTTCCCCTTGTATTGGTATTTCATGGGTGAAGTAGTCTTTTTCTTAGGTATTACTATAGAAAAACATGCAAGTACCAGTATCTTATTTGAAGGACCAACTGAAAGAAAGATGACTAAACTAAGAAAATAGAGCAGAAAACTCTAAGTAACTTGGAATGCAGGTTTTTCACACTTTCAGCCTTTTCGGGTTTTCGGACGCCAAAAACTGGTTCGGAGGCTGAAAATGCCAAAAGTGTGAAAAGTCACTATTTGGAGAGTGAACCTCTTCGGACCCTTCAACATCAGAAAGTCCAAAGACTCTGCAAACACTGAAAAGCCAAAATCGAGAAGATTGGAGACTAGGTTTCAAGGGTTTGGATTTGTCAAAGTTTTGGACCTTTTGGAGGTCCAAAATGAAGAAAAAGCTGAATCTCCAAAATTGCAATGAAAGACAACTAGACTTTTGGGGATTTGGTCCTGTCGGAACTTTAGACCTTTTGGAGGTCCAAAATGCCGAAAGGGTCAAATATCTGAAAAGAGACACACTATGACAAGACCCATTTTTTGACCTTTTGGAGGCCAAAAAACTGTGACAAAGGTCGCAACCGAACAAAAACCTAACACAAAAACTAGAGGGAAAAACCTCACTTGACATAGAAGGACCTCCTGCTAAAGTGAGGGCACCCAAAGGTCCTTAAAGACCAGGGGAGAAGGAGATCTGCATGCCATAGGTTGGACAAGCACCAGGGCAAAAAACCCTAAAACCTAAAAAGAATCCTGAGGGAAATCAAAATGCAAGGAATCGAAGCAGACCTAGCTCAAAGGGGCTAGGAGTGGGGAGGATGACATAATGAAGCTTGGAGGCATGCACAAGATCAATCTCAGGGTTGAGGGCAAAAATTATTGAAGCTACAAGCTCTCGAGAGTTTTCGAGCGAGAACACAAAGTGATCTCGAATTGGGGACCTTCACAATTTATAACCAGTGGGCCTTACATCAGCATTTTTGGTGGTTTCGGTGTCTGAAACACCGAAAGTCTGGAGGTAGATACGTTCAAACTTTTGGGGTTTTCAGAGGCTGAAAACACCAAAAGGACCAACTTTTGGCATTTTAGCCATTTTGTTATTTCACGGTATTATGGTCCCCCAAAATGCTGAAAGGGATGAAAGGCCAAAAAGGGTGCTTTTCCTTGTCTAATCATGCTGATACACATTCTTCTAAGATTGACCAAGCGAGGACTCAAGGGGCAAACAAGACCAAGAACCAAAAGAAAAAGAAGGGGGGTCCCCATGGTCAGAGGACCAAAAATGGGGTGTGTGTTGTGGACCCAAAATAGTCCCCTTGAGGGTCCTTCTATATACTTTTAATAGTAAAATCTAAAGAGATCAAGAGATAGAAAGAAAAACTAACTTTCTCATTATGTCTAAAGTGGTTAAGAAACATAAAAGGGTGGCCATAAGCTCTGGTAAATCTACAATCAAGCATAATGTAGTTAATAAGAACATACAAGACAAACCTCCATGACCGAGATATATGCTTTGGGTTGTGGTAGGAAGTATCCAATTTAACCAACCTCTTTTTTCCATCTTTGTATCTGGGAACCTCTCCAGAGCCTTATCCGATATACTCCCATCTCTATATAATTTCAGCCCCTCCATACTCATGCCAGTAGTTTCAGCAATGATCTCCTTCATAACCTCCATATACTGGTTGGTGCAGGAGCACCTACTCTAGAATCAACACACAATACTCTCAAGAAGTCCTAAGGCACATCTAGTTAGTTTAAGTATCTTAGTCAGGCACCTAGACCAAGTTGTGAGGCCTAGTTCCAGGATTGGCACAATTATAAGCCCCTGGCTAACTATGGTCAAGAGTGGTCAATGGGCCTAGGATC
>MU224342.1:1126363-1170597 GCA_018584345.1 Thuja plicata
CTTAGACCAAGTTTGGTCTCCTACAAAGCAAAAATTGCAAAAATGTTGTCAAAGTTGCTTAGCAACTTTGACAACTTCTTGCCAAAAGTTGTAATCTAAGCCCCCAACGGTCAGATAGTTTGAAATTAAGTTGTAACCAATGGGGGAAGCCTTCAAAATAGCCCTTTCAGGCGGGTGGAAGGAAAGATATGTAACTTGGCATTTTGAATCAATAAAACAAACTAATTTTCTATAGATTTTTGAGGATAGTGATCTTGTATGGATGGGTATAGAATAGTGCACATGAAACTCTAATACCAAAAAGGTTTCCATCCAATCTTCTTTCATATGAAATTGGTTTCATGTTCTGATTCATCCTAGGTTGGGAGATATCAATGTTTCATGTAGGCTGGCCTAGATTGTAGGTTTCCAAACAAGACTTTGAGAGGGTTTGATATTTGGACCCGATTCCACCATGGTAATATGATGACCCTTGGTGGAATTCAACCTTTGACAATGTACTTTCAAACTATGCAGGTTAGAGATGGAGTTTTGCAGGGAGTTGGTGTTGCCACAAAGCCCTAGGTGTACATCTCATGTGTGCACCATTCTGTGACTTAGGACAGTCACCACAACTTCTGGTTGGGGATTCACCAAGACCTCTAACCTTGGATTCTGATTTCTTTTGTATATCCACATATGCTCCCATTCTTATTTTTTGCATTGGCTTAGGAGAAAGGGCACTTGTAGTGCATTTGGAAACCTAATTATGCCTATTAGTCCAGTCTAAACCTTGCGATAGTAGTGACTTCTATTTTCCTCCATTCCTTGGTTCTTGGATATGTTTAGTAAATCCTTAAAGGGTATTATAATCCCTAACCAATTCAATACCTCCTTTGGAATCATTTTGACTTATGTTCAAATTACCCTCTAGAAAGGGCTACAAGCCAAATCCTTGGGTTGTGAAGCAACTTCGTGTTATGGGTTTCTTGTAAATGAAAGAACCATTGGAACTAAAGAAATAGGACCTAAATAGGCTATATTAGTGATTTTAGGCCACCCTTTGTCTTTCAAGTTGTCTCATGGGGTTTGGTTTCCTTTTGGGTTAAGGAGACCTATTGGTGACTTCTCAATTGTAGGTGTTTTGGACTTGGCATAACCTAGTGATTAGGTTTCCTGAAGGTGTTTGGGTTGTGATAACCATTTCCCCTAGTCCTTATCATACTTGTGATAATTATTGATCACTTGGACCCCAATTGGGTAGTTGTGACATTGAATCTCACCAATTGTGCACTATTTGAAGGCTTCTGCTTGCCACTCTGCATCACTGGTTACCCACTAACACCTTGCCATTCTTCCAAGTTTTTAAGAACTTCTTAGAAAAGATAGGGTTTCTACCATGCAACCTCTCCATAAAACCTACAACACCACCCTTCTTTATAATCCCCCATACCACCTTATTTTCTTTACATTCCTTGCAATTCACGGGTTCAAACCTTTTCTTAGTGCCACCCACTTCACCACTCTAGTTTTCCTTCACACTGTCTCTGAGAAGCCTTGTTCTCCGATCTAGATGGAGAACAAGTATTACCCAAAGGTTCCGAAGAGAAATCATCTATAAAATTTCTAACATCTAGATCATGGATAATATTTTGGAGATTATGAAAAGAATCATTTTTAGGGTCATTAGGAGGTTGAACTTGAGTAGGGGGAATAAGATTAGGAAGTTTAACACTAGGCTCATTAACAAAGACCCTTATATAATCTACATATCCCATACATTTGGTTAAAATTTGAAGAAGAAATATACATGAAATATTGATAATGGTATCAAAATATGCCTTCTAAGGAAGGATTATATTAGCAAACCTCATTATTCCATATGAAAGAACACCATGAAGGAATATAATTATAATGACATTCAGGAAGTGATTTTTCATTTCACGTGTTTTATAAAAAGAAGTAAGAAGAAAGGTAAAAACATAAGTAATTTCACAACATTCCAATTTGGATAATTTCATGTTGAAAAACACAAAACTAAATCTCAAAATTAAAATAGAAATAATATCTACAATGATGAACAAATAGGATGCAACTATGAAAGAGATCCAAAACCAAGATCAAAACATAAAATGTAAATGCAATGCTAACTAGATGCAAAGAAGATCTAACTACCAAATAAAAAGGTATGAAGCATGCAAGCATCATGTTGAACACCAAAATGTATAAGGTGAACCTAAAAGCATGTAAATAAAATCCAACACCAAGATCAAAAGAGGAACTATCATAAGTCGGGTTCAAAAAAATGTATAAGGTGAAATGGTGATCAATGGGAGAACATCAAGTCACACATGTACATTGAATGATCCCAAACCTGGTCCTCAAACCAAATCTGATTTGTAGAACCCAAAGGATGCAAGGGCACAAATGCAAGATCTGGCTAGGGGGTGAATTTGGGGTATTCTTTGTAATGTATAGAAGAAAATGGAAAAAGATATTATGTTTATGATTAAGAGAAGATGTAACAATAAGGTACCATAAAAAATATAATCTAATGTGTAAATTAGAAGCAAGATGTAGGGATAAGAATATGTACAACTCAAAATAGAAGAGAAATAAGGTGCTCAAATGCTAATATTCTATCTGATAGAGTCTTGAAATGTCCTGGTACTTAAATCCAATAGTCTATGATCTACAACTCTGTAACATCCAAATTTTTGTTTTATATTAGGAATAGGTCAAAGTGGTTTTACCTATACCCAAGTATAGGTCAAAGGTTTGACCTATATCCAATCTTCTCAAAATAAAATACATAAAGTTGATCTGGGAAAGTCTTGAAACTATCCTTCTGACTCTGTAACTAGATTTTGCACTCGTAATGTTAGGGTATATGGTTAAGGTTTGACCTATACCCGATACTATCAAGATCTAGAATAGAAAATGGATCTGGAAGTTCTTCCAAATGGGTTCATAGATCTTCTGCTCAGTATGCCCTCCATTCCTAGGCATGTGCACAAGAGAGAAGGAGAAATTGTTGGGAGGGGGCTTGGCTTGGTCAAGCCCTGATTTAGGAATTAACCTTGACTTGAAGTAAAGGAAATGCTATCATGTAGAAGAGATTGAATCTAACAATGGAAATGTATCATATTATATAGATACAATTGTACTTAGTATGAGATCAAATATGTTAATGAAGTACCCTTGAATCAACACAAAAAAACAAAATGAAATCATGTAAGAAAAAACCTCATGTAATAGATGCTTTTAATTCATCTCAATATTGGGTTGAAGAAGAAGAAGGATTGAATGAATGAATGTAGATCTCCTCCCTTTATGACCAACTCCTTTGTCTCCTATGCAAAGGAAGCTATATCTATAGAAGGAAATACATGAATGCTTGATGGATGATGAATACCTTCAATGAATGCTTTCTTTCTTGAGCTCCTTTAATGCATAAATAGCATGCTTGATTTATTGAGAATAGATGATATCTTGCATAATAATTGTAAGTTACAAAATGAGGGGGAGATGTCTGCTTTTATAGTGATTTTGGGGTCCAAATTCACAAAGGTTGACCTCACTAGGACAGAAAATGAAAACACCATGCATCGGGAATGGAGCTCACCAAATTTAAAATCCTGAGGTACAGGTCAAAAGTGGTTCAACCTATACCAGGTATAGGTTGAACCACGTTCAACCTATACCAGGTATAGGTTGAACCACGTTCAACCTATACCTGGAGGGTCTTAATTTCAAGGTAAAGTTGTAGGATCAAGGGGTGTTAAGTGGTTCGGGGATAATCAGAAAGATAAGTGAGAAAATTGATCATAAATGCATCCAAATATTTAAATGGGCCCCAAGATGAAAAATAATTAAGTGAATGGAGGGTTAAATGGAAAAATGTTCATAGAGATTAGAGCCAACATAGAGTTTTGAGAAATATTGAATGAGAAGATAGTACCTTGACTTAAATTATGTATTCAATTAGGTGCAATGTGAGGTCATATAATAAGGAACACACTAGAGAGGCTAAAAGAGTCCAAAAATGAGCACAAAAGAAAGTGATTACTTTTTAGGACTATACAAAACATAATGCACTTCATCCCATGAAGACAAACTCTACAATTGTGAAGAATCCAACATGTTAGGAAAGAATGATTTTTAACTTAACTAATGAGAGATTGGATGGTAATGATGGTTTCAGATATGGGCACCGTTGAGTGCCACTTCAAAAAAATTGTTTTCTGTTAAAGGAAGAACTAAGAAAAAATTGAAAATTTTCTTTTCTAAGGACCCTCACTAGGAATCCAAAGTATACCTCGACCCCTCCATGATACAAACATTAAAATAAATAACCAACTCCAAAAAAAAGAAATAAAAGCATCTGATTTAGGCTAAGACTTACAACCAAAAAATACTTAGTATATTGAATATAGCATTAAAATCCAAATGGACTAAGCACCCTGCAAAAATATGTGTAATGTCTTACCCAACATAGATGCTGTCAAATCTTCCTAAATAGTACTCAATATCAAAATGTATGGATTAATTAGGCAAGAGAAACAAGATCCAAAGATTCACTATTTAAACCTATGATTTCAGTTTGACCATTTCTAGTAGGCATATTATGTGGGTAGTGTTTAAGGTCGATATGTACTTTGTTCAATGTTTAGTAGTACATGTATTCCTATTTATGATTGCTCAACATTTTTGGGTCGTTAAAAGAGTACTTTTGGATGAGTCATGTTATAACTATACATCTCATGCAGTCAACCAATGCATCCTCTACTATCTAAACATTATACACAAAGGATATTGGAATTTTTTTATTTTCTTTGTTGTAAGTTAATGGTAAATGGACTAAAAATAGTGTTTTGACATCAAAGTGGTGTTGTATTTTTTATTAATACAAAAAATAGGTATTGAAGGGACCCAAAACCCTTTTACAAAACTATTACAAAATATATTTCAATGAAGACCCCCACCAAGAAACAAACAGACATAAAATGAATAGGAAAAAGACAAAACACAATAGAACCAGCCCATCCCAAGAGGAAAGCCATCCAAAAGCCAATAAAACACAACTTACAACAAAAATAGAGGTAAAAAAATTAATCCATATTTTTTAAGGTCGTAGCGACCTCCTCCATAAGTTGGCTCATCCTCTGAGTCACATTATTCATCTCCATGATGTCCTATGGAAGAGGAGTGGTCTTCTTCTTCATGTTAGCTCTAGTTTTTTCCCCAGACCCACAGTCTCTCCAGTAGACACCTCTTTGTCCTATTCAAGGTCCACAATAGCTTAGAATAGAATTATAGCTACATTAAACTAGAGTTTTTTAAAGTTGGATTTTAGGCACCCAAAAATGTTGTATTATCTATCTAAATTGTCTGCCTCTCAATGAAGAATTCTAGTTGGTTTTAAGACACCCAAAAACATTGTATTATCTATCTAAAATCCTCCTGGTAGATTATAGTTTTTGTATAAGGATTGTCGAGTAATTTTCTACTTTTATCTTGTAGTTTAGTTTTCTCAACCTTTTATTAATTTCCCATTGCAGATCAACACTGACAACTCAATTGCAGTACTAGCTCAAGTGACATGAGAAATTTCAAGGACAAATTTAATACCAATTTCAAAAATCATTTCCTACTATACAACTACTATAAATAAAGCTGCAGTTGCACCATATCTTGTGATTAATTATTTAGCAATCATGGAGAATAAGATAGACTTCCTATATCTACTGATACAAACATCATCATCAACATGATTAATTATACATCGCTATCGACTACACCATTGCACCTCATCTAGTGAAAGAGCTAGTAGGTAATGCATAAAAATGACTATACAATCATTTGTGAGAACTCATATGTGCAAAATGAATGATTGTTGTACTCTTGATTACATCACATTATCCAACATAATTATTCTCATCTATATGGAGAATAAAAATAGATATCTTGCACTACCTTCGTATAGTGGCTTCATTAGTAAATTTATTAATGTAAATTATTCCACACTAATTCTTGCCTCTATTGAATGCAACAATGTGGACCTCCAATTAAGCTATCATGTGGTCTATTATATCTAACGTGGAATACAATTAGTTTTCCTTGAGAATGGAATGTTGAGTACCCAAAGTCTCAATCAAATGTTTTGAATAAGTAAACATATATGCCTCTAACCTTAGCTGACATAATATGCATTTTTACCATCTTATTCTGCTAAAAAAATTATATTAAAATGATCATTAAGAAGTAATCTACTTTGATAAATGATAAATAAAGCATCCAATAAAAATTGAACTTGAATGTATATAAGTTTCTTATAGTGATTGGTGCTTCTTATAGAAATATTTCTTTAAGAAAAAAAACTTCTTATCAATAATATATTGTGAATCTGTATAGCTTGATAATGCAAAAGGAATCCTCTTTGGACCTGCAACTTCATAATTCAAAAACATAAAAACTAAATAGTGACTTTCTATTTATAATCACTACAAGATTGCAACAATGAAATTAAATTAAACTCACTTCAAATCCATAATTATAAAAACATATTCTTTCATTGTAAGTCAGCCCATAGTTGTCCCTCTTATTTCTTGTGCAATCAGAGTTCTTTGATAGATACTCCTCTCTATCATAGTTAAACCAAGCCTCTATATTGTAGTCTAAACATTCCCTCCCCTCTCATCTTGTATTTCATTTATCAAAATATCTTTATTGTCTCAAATTATCAATGCCTTTCCACATTAATACTCCTACCTCCAGTCTAGCATTTCCTCTTCCCACCATCTACTTTATTTCTGCATCCTAAAGGGGAAATTAATTTGTTCAATACTACTTCCCTCCTTCCTTTGAAAGTTGTGAAATCCTCTCCTTTCACCCACACACCTTGATCCATTTGTGTTTTGACACTTCCTCCGTTTTCCTTGTCCTGTAATTTTTGGATTTATCTTCCCATCTCATGAAGCTACTAGATTTCTTCCCAAATTCTATACCTTTCTTTAAAATATTCAACATAGATTATGATTGAGTTCCCTAATAAATAATGTCTTTTCCATTATGATTTTCCTTTCTTAGTCATTTCTCACTATTAAGTGACCCTTTGTAATATTGGAAAAGGTTGTGCAATGTGTCTTACACCTTCCAATTAGAATATATTAGAAGTTTCCAAAGAATTTTCAATATGTCTATCACATTCCATAAACAACATATCTTTGAGGCATTTGGTCAAAACATTCTTATGCCATGTCTATGAATGTCTAGTATTTCATATGCTTAATCTGCAAATATTCAATGGGACAACACTTCTTTGTAATCACTGAAAGGTGCATTGTCTTTCATTCCATAATTTGTAGTCATTTCCATAAAGAAGAGGGTAGATAAAATTCCAACTAGACATCTAGGGTATGTCCCCAAATGAGCAATCTATTTACAAGGTCCTTTGGGAGACTTGCCTATGTGCCTCTAGGTAGTATCAAAGGACATACTAGATAGGGTAGTTTTTCGACATCAATGTCAACTTAAACATTACACAATTACACCCATTGATGAACTATAACTCATTAAATGTTTAAAGATGATAAGTTGATAATCATCGAGATGCAAATGTGAATGCAAGACATTAAATCAGTTAATGTATTGTATTGTCATTAATGTCAACTTGAAATAATCTGATTGGTCATACACATATTGTCATAGACTCCAAGAGCTAAAAGAGACAAATTTTATGTTATCGATAAAACATAAAAAGCCAGTATACACCGAGTGACAGTAAAACATTGACAAACAGTGCACACCGACAGAGAGTATAAACTGAGCATTGTAGTAAGAAAGAAAGTGTCACTGAGAAGTTCACAGTGTATACCAAGAACCATAGTAACCGAGCATAACTGAAGTTGATGCCCAGGCATAACTAAAGTCATTGACTGAGCACAACTGAAGTCTTTGACAGAAACTAACTGGAGTTAGAAAATGGAAAAACTACTTAGCTGGTAGAGATATATTTAGAGTTAACTAATTAAGTGTTTTATTTTCATCAATCAGATAAGCTAAAGATAAGAAGAATATTAAAATCTAGTTTTATTCACAGTTAACAAGAAGATATTTGTGTAATAAAACTAAAGTAGAGCTTTACGGAATAAAGAAAAATATGGCAAGATTTGAGGATCAAGAAAGTGATCTATGATGAAAACAAGAAGATTGAATGGTGAAAGAATGTCTATATAAAGAGACAAGGAATTCATTATGAAGAGAGGAATGTTGAGTATATTTTTTGTGAAGAAAGAAGTCTTCATACAAATCTGATCATACAGGCTGAAGAACAAAGCCAAAGAAATTCTGCAGACACTAAGCAACAGAAGAAAGAGCATTCACCAACGAGAAAGAACAAGGGGGAGAAAAGGAATTGAAGAGCATATTGATCAGAGAGGTATTATTGGACTAACAATAGATCTAAAAATCTACAAGTTAAAGTTGTATTGTTGAATAGATCATTTACTATTTGTGTTTAGCCATTGATTCAGAAAATATCTTAACCGAGTGGGATTTAATCAATCTTAATGTATTGAGATACTCAAGAGTATCAAAAGGTTTTCATTTTGACAACATAGTGAGTGATAGCTCAAATGATAAACTATTAGTTTTGAATCCTCTAACAAGGTCGCACTTAATAGTGTGTTTGTAACCTTTAACAGGGATGGCTCTTCACTGAGCTCACTTCAGAAGAGTGAAAATTTTGGGTTACCGGTCTCAAGTGGTCTTTCCCTTAACAGGGTTTCCACGTTAAAAAATCCATGTGTCAAATATGTATTTCTTTCATTGCATCGATAGTTTACTTTACACATTACTAAAACTAGATTAGTCGGTAAACACTAAGTTTAATTGCTGCTACTTGGTAAAAGGCTGGAAAAGATAAACAGTATATTCACCGAGAAATTTATATTTGTTAAGAATATTTAAAGGCATACATTTTGTAGGCCTGAAAGATAACTAGAAGATTTTATATTTTTTATATAAGTTTTGGTTAGATCTTTTGGATTAATTTTTGAGGCCACTGATTCATCCCCACCCCTCAGTTATTCTAACAATTGGTATCAGAGCTTTGGTTCTTTGAAGAGAGTTTAAAGACTCAATCTAAATATCACAAGATGATTAAAAGGGATGTGCCTAAGTTGAACAAAGACAAATTTCCATCATGGAAAAGTAGGATAAGAATCCATTTGCCAGGTATTGGAAATGATGTTACACAATACTTGGCTACTGAATATGTTGCACTTACTCGACCTCTGACTGTTGATCAATTGAGAGAGAAAAATGAACAAAATTCTATGATGATAGAAATTGATTCTTCACTATTCGATGCTGAATTTGAATATGTCAAATCATGCACCACTACAAAGAAAATTTGGGACAAACTCAAACTAGTACTTAGAGGAGATGCAAATGTGTTAAGAGCTAAAGCTGAAAGCCTAAGAGGAAAGTTTGATGACCTAAGAATGAAAGAAGGAGAGAACATCACTCAGTACAGTAGCAGAATCAAAGAATTTTTTAATGTTATCCATGGAGTAGGTGGAGTACTTGAGGAAGAAATAGTGGTAAGTAAAATTATGAGAACCTTACTACCTATTTATGCTTTTAGAGTATCTGCAATTTAAGAAATGAGAGAAGTAGAAAATAAAAATGTTACTCTTGATAGTTTGATTGGTAGAATCATTTCATTTGAGAACAACTGTGACAACAGTGTCTTACCAACTATTGATTTTGTCTTCAAATCTTGTCTTAAAATAAGCAAATCTAGTCATGAACACACTATGAGAAATAATAGTGAAAGTGAAAGTGATGAACAATAACTTGATGAAATTGAAGCACTAATGGCTAGAATATTGTAAAGAGGTAAAGGAAGATACAAAGGTAAATTACCATTAGTCTGTTTTAATTGCAAAGAAATTGGACATTTTGCAGCTAGATGCCCTAACAAGAGAAAGGATGAAAGAAACAATGACATGTTAGAATAATTGAGAGGGGGGGGGGGGGGGAATCAGTGGCCTCAAAAATTANAATGACATGTTAGAATAATTGAGAGGGGGGGGGGGGGTGAATCAGTGGCCTCAAAAATTAATCCAATAATAAAATCCAAAAATTTATACCACATATATAAAACTCTAGTTATCTTCAGCCCTACAAGATGTATCCCTTTAAATAATCTTATCGAATAACTACTACTCACAGTTCACTGTTAATCCTTTTTCTTAAGCTTTATCAAATAGTGATCTTAGCCTTTACCGAAATACAGTAAATAACTTAGTGTTTACTGATCAATATTATTTTAGTAATGTGTAAAAAAATCATCAAATCAATGAACCATATACACATTTGACAAATGCATTTTTAACATGGAAAACATGTTAAGGGAAAACCCACTTGGGACCGCCAACCCAAAATTTTCACTCTTCTAAAGTGAGCTCAGTGAAGAGCCAACCATGTTAAAGGTTAAAAATACACTATTAAGTGTGACCTTGTTAGAGGATTTAAAACTAACAGTTTATCACTTGATATCTGGCATTCGCTATGCTATCTTCATGAAAAATCTTTTGATACTCCTTGGGATGTATCTCAAAATATAAAGGATGGTTAAATCTTACTTTGTTAAGATATTTTCTTAATCAATGGTTAAATTGAAACAATATATGATCTGTTCATAAATACAACTTAGAATTGCAGATGTTTAGATCTATTGTAAGCTCCTAATACCTTTCTGATCAATTTTTTTGTTTTGTTCCTTTGCTCCACTTCTTTATGCTCGGTGAATGTTGTTTCTTCTCTGTTGCTCAATGTCTACAACAAACCTTATCTCTATTCTTCACCTTGTTTGATCAGGTCTATATGAAGACTCATTATCTTCACCAAAATTCTCTTCAACATCCTTTTCTCTATTTCTTCCCCCTTTAGTTATGAATTAGCTTGTCTCTTTTATAGACATGATTTCACCATTTCTAAGTCCTTGTCTTTCTTATTCTTAACGTGATCCACAAATCTCATCATTCTTTCTCTAAAGCATGCTTTAGTTTTATCCTGTAGATTTCTCCTTGACAAATGGAATAAAACTAGCTTTAAATCTCTAGCTTTTAACTGGTCGATGACAACAATGTAATCAAGCAGTTAACTCCATCTTTAGCTCCTACCATCTAAGTCTTTTGTCATTTGTGAACTTCAATTCTGATCGGGGTTTAACTCCTTGTTTTTTTGGTTTTGACTTCATTTGTCCTCAGGCATCTCTGTCTGTTGGGGTTGTCTGTCCATCGGGTAACACTGTGACTTTTAGTTCTTCTCAGGTATCAATTTGGTTCTACTCAGAAATGCTTTCTCGGGTATCTTGCTCGGGTATCACTATGACTCTTCTCAAGGTTCTCTATCCATCGATATGCATTGTCCATCAGTGTTTGTTGTCACTTGGTGTATACTGAAATTTTATGCATTACTGATAACATAACCTTTATCTCTTTGGTTCTTTGAAGTCTTGGATAATATGAATATGACCAATCAGATATTATCAAGTTGACATCAATGAAAATATAATACATTAATTGATTTAATGTCTTCCATTAACTTTTTGCACCTTGGTGATCATCACTTAACAAATTCAAACATTCAATCAGTTATAGTTCATCAATCTCTCCCTTTGACATTGGTGACAACACACTACATAATATTAATATAATATGAAATATATCAGTTGTAGTTCATCAAACTTTACAAAAATTATTGTTCTATAACCAATACAAATGTCTGACTCTCGGCAAGTTCTTCTATCTTAGATTTGATTGTTTCAAAGTGCCTTTTTATTCTTCATTCCCTTTACTGTATAGATGTAGAAACTTTTGATTCTTTCTCTCCCTTTGTTGTAGAATCTCTTCTCCCTTTTTTTGGATAGATATGCAGTGTTAAATTTTCCAATTCTCTCCCATAGATGGATGTTTCTTTAAATCTTTCTCTGATGTTTTCTCTCCCTTTGACTATTCCTCTCTCTGATGGATAGTTCTTTTTTCTCTAACAATAGTATATTTCATTGAATATCTCTCTCCCTTTGACAATAATGACAAACTCTTTTCTCTTTTATTTAATATATTCCTTGAATTTGCTTTCCATCAACAATATAGCTCTGTATTATCCAACAATATCATTGGTGTTAGGTACAGAAAAATACCTTTCTATGTACTGATAAATCTTTGCAGTCCATCTCTTTGCTTTCATCAACATGAATGATCTTCTAATAATGTGTAGGTTGACGCAACCTCCTAGTCAACTTAGTGACCAATAGACAAGGGTCAGGCCCCTAGTCTCTTTCTTAGGTACTCAAATGTATCTTTAGAAAATGGCTTTATGAATATGTCTGCTAATTGTTCCTTGGATTGAACATATTATAGTATCACCTCTTTATCTTGCACTTGTTCTCTTAAGTAATGATACTTGATAGAAATATGTTATGTCTTAGCATGCATGGCTGGGTTCTTTGATATGTTTATTGCACTTGTATTCTTGCAATAGATAATCACTGGTTCAAGAATTTTCATATTAATATCTTCCATTAATTACTTGATCCATGCAATGTTAGAGCAATTTGCAGCAGCAGCCTCATATTTTTCTTCTGCATTAGATTGTGAGATGCATCCTTACTTCTTACTTATCCATGTGACAAGTCTGTCACCCATGAAGAATGTTGCTCCAGTTGTTCTCTTTCTGTCATCTAAGTTTCTAGCCCAATAAGCACCTATATAGACTTGAAGCTCAAAATTTCCTTCTCTTTTATACCATAAGCCATAGTCCTCAGTATTCTTTATATATCTCAAAATTCTTTTGATAAAAGTCATGTGTGATTCCTTGGGATTAGCAGAGAATCTTACAACTATTCCAACTACATGTGCTATATCTGGTCTAGTATGAACAACATACATGAGTTTTCCAATCATAGATCTATATAGGGTCTAATTTACCTTGGTTGACTTGTCTTCCTTTTTCAGCTTGCATCTAGTTTCCATAGGTGTTGCAACTAGTTTGGAATCTCCCATCTTGAATATCCTGAGAACTTCCTTGATGTGTTTGGTTTGTGTGATGTATATGCCTGCATCCTGTTGAAGAATCTTTAGACCAAGAAAGAATTTGATCTCCCCAAACATTGACATTTCAAACTCTTTCCTTATTTCTTTAGAAAATGATTTGCATGACATAGCATTACCTCCAAATATGATATCATCAACAAATATTTCACCAATCAAAATGTTATCATCAGTATCTTCTTTTAAATACAGATTACTATTTTCACTTGTCCTTACTAATCCAATACTTATGAGACAGGAGTGGAGTCTTTCATAATATGATCTCAATGCTTGTTTCAATCCATACAAGGATTTGTGTAGTCTACAAACCATGTTTCTCTTGTTAGGATCAACAAACCCTTCTGGTTGTTCAATGTATACCTCTTCTTCTAGTATTCCATTTAGGAATGCAAATTTGACATCCATTTGGTATACCTTGAATCCTTTGAATGCATCATAAGAAAGTAAAATTTTGGCTCCTTGTAGTCTAGGAATGGGTGCAGAGGTTTCTCCATATTCAATACCTTCTTCTTGTGCATACCCTTTGCATACTAATCTTTCTTTGTTCCTTGTAACTTCTCCATTCTCATTCAACTTATTTATGAATATCCATTTGGTACCGATGACATTTTTATCATCTAGTCTAGGTACAATTTTCCATGTTTTGTTCTTCTCAATATTCTCTATCTCTTCATTCATAGCACTAACCCATTCCTCATTTTCAAGTGCAGTATTTACATATTTAGGCTCAAAATCACAAATTAAACATCTAGTGTTTAGTGACTTACTTCTTGTTCTCATTCCATCCTTCTTGTCTCCTATGATCTAGTTCTATAGATGGTGTCTTCTTACATACTTGGAAAGTATTAGTTCACCTCGTTTTTCATCATTTTTATCATCATCTTGACCTTCATTCTGATCTCCATCGCTTGGTATATCATTTTGAGCAATTTCCTAATTTTTAGTGTTTGTAGCCTGATGCTCAGGTGTATTGTTTTGTCACTTGGGATAGATACACTATTACTTAGGAAGAGTGTTATGTTCTTCACTATAGACAAACTTTTTGTAGTCTTCTGGTTCTTTTCTACTTTCCTCCTCATTTTTCTCAGCAAATTCATCTACTTTGACATTTTCACTTTCAATGATTTTGTTAGAGGTTTTGTTAAGGCATTTATAAGCCTTTCTTATGGTACAATACCCTAAAAATATTCTTTTTTCACATTTGGAGTCAAGCTTTCCATTTATATCATCTTTCAAAATATAACATTGACTTCCAAAAAGTTTGAAGTAACTTACATTTGGTGTATGTCCATACCATAGCTCATAAGGTATCTTATTGGTGTCTTTCTTCAATTGAACTTTATTTAATATGTAAAAAAAAGTAGTGGCAGCTTCCCTCTAGAATGTTTGAGTGATGCCTTTCTCAATCATCAGTGTTTTGGGACAATCAACAATGGATGTGTTCCTTCTTTCAGCAATCCCATTCTGTTGTGGTGTTCTTGGTGCAAAAACTTGTCTTTGAATTCCATGCTCATTACAAAAGTTAGTGAATTCATCAGAAATAAATTATCATCCTCTATCTAATCTTAAGAATTTTATCTCCTTACCACTTTTTTTTTTAACAATAGCTTTATACCATTTAAACATCTTAAATGCTTCTGATTTCTCATTTAAGAACATAATTGTCATCATTCTAGAATAATCATCTACAAATTGAATTAAGTATCTATCTCCATAGTAGCTCTTTTTTCTCATGGGTCCACATAGGTCAGTATGGAATAATTCTAGAATAGCATTAGATGTGTAGGTTTTTCTTTTGAAACTAGACTTTGTCATTTTACCTTTTTGACAATTTTTACACATGACATGGTCGGGCTTTGACATGCTCGGTAAGCCTCTTACTTTCCTTTTATTTCTTATCCTAACCATGTTGTCAAAATTCACATGACATAACCTTTTATGCCACAACCATATGTCTTCATTTCTAGCCATTAAACAAGTGGTGTTAATATCATCAAGATAGAATAAGTTACCTTTTGTCTGTTCACCAGTCCTGATCAACCTTCCTGATTCATTGAAGATCTTTGCCTTTTGTTCTCAAATGAAACTCGGTGTCATGTGTTTTTCAGCTATGAAACACTCACAGATTATAGTTAAGTCCTTTGACCCAATATGGATTTTCACATCTGATCAGATTAATTAATTTTATGGTTCCTTTACCTACAACCGGACAAGGTGAGTCATTACCCATTCTTACTGATCCACCATTATAATACTCAAAAGTTTCAAACTTTTCCTTATCTCCAGTCATGTGGTGAGTACATCCACTATCAATAATCTAGAAATCATTTTTACTAACCTTAGATATGAGTGCAGTCTCAACATACCTTTCCTCTTTGTTTGAATCATCCTTCATGGCAACAAATACCACCTCATATCTTCATCAGATTTGGTGTCAGTATTCTCAGGTTTTTTCTCAGTTAGGTAACAAGATTTCTTCCCTTTGTCCTTTTAGTCTCAGTTGTCTCCTCTATCAAATTTTCAATTACTTCAGTAATCTCAGTCATCACCTCTGTCCAACTTCTTTTCATATGATCTATCACTATTTCTATATTATTTTCTTTTTTTAGGACATCTAGCAGTGAAGTGTCTAATTTCTTTGCAATTAAAGCATACAAGTGGCAATTTACCTTTGTATCTACCTTTGCCTCTCTGCAATCTTCTAGCCATTAGTGCCTCAATCTCATCAAGTTCTTGGTCATCACTATCACTTTCACTATCATTTCTCATAGTGTGTTTATGACTTGATTTACTTATCTTTAGAGAATATTTGAATGCAGACTATATAGATGGTAAGACATTGTTGTCAAAGTTATTCATCTCAAATGAAATAATTCTACCAACCAAACTATCTAGAGTGACATTTTTATTTTCTACTGCTCTCATTTCTTGTATAGAAGATACTCTAATAGCATAAATAGGTAGTAAGGTTCTTAGGATTTTACTTACCACTATTTCTTCTTCAAGTAAACCTCCTACTCCTCATATAACATTGAATAACTCTTTGATTCTGTAGTTGTACAAAGTGATGTTTTCTCATTATTTCATTCTTGTGTCATCAAACCTTCCTCTTAGGATTTTTGTCTTAGCTCTTAGCACATTTTCATCTCCTCCATGTACTAGCTTCAATTTGTCCCACATTTTCTTTGCAGTGGTGCATGGTTTGACATCTTCAAATTCAGTATCGGAGAGTGAGGAAACAAGTTCTACCATCATAGAATTGTGTTCATTCTTTTCTCTTAGTTGATCAAGTATGTGAGGTCCAGTAGGCAACACATATTCAGTATCCAAGTATTGAGTAACATTATTTCCAATACCTAATAGGTGGAATCTTATCCTGCTTTTCCATGATGCAAAGTTGTCTTTATTCAACTTAGGCACATCCCTTTTTCTCATCTTGTGATCTTTATCTTAGGTCGTTAAACCTTCCTTTCAATCACACAAGCTCTAATACCATTTGTTAGAATAACTGAGAGGGGGTGAATCAGTGGCCTAAAAAATTAATCCAATAATTAAATCCAAAACTTTATACCACATATATAAACATCTAGTTATCTTCAGTCCTACAAGATGTATGCCTTTAAATAATCTTATCGAATAACTACTGCTCACAGTTCACTGTTAATCCTTTTTCTTAAGCTTTACCGAATAGCAGTCTTAGCCTTTACCAAAATACAGTAAATAACTTAGTGTTTACCAATCAATCCTATTTTAGTAATGTGTAAAGAAAAACATCAAAGAAATTAACCATATACACATTTGACACATAGATTTTTAACGTGGAAACCTTGTTAAGGAAAAAACCACTTGGGACCGGTAACCCAAAATTTTCACTCTTCTGAAGTGACCTTGGTGAAGAGCCAACCCTGTTAAAGGTTACAAACACACTATTAAGTGAGACCTTGTTAGAGGATTTAATAATAAAATTTTATCACTTGATTTTTCGCATTCACTATGCTATCTTCATGAAAAACCTTTTGAAACTCCTTGAGATGTATCTCAATATATAAAGGATGGTTAAATCCTACTCTGATAAGAGATTTTCTGAATCAATGGTTAACTGAAATAGTATATGATCTGTTCATAAATATAACTTAGACTTGTAGATGTTCAGATCTATTGTAAGATCATAATACCTTTCTGATCAATGTTTTTCTTATGTTCCTTTTCTCCACTTCTTTCTACTCGGTGAATGTTGTTTCTTATCTATTGCTTGGTGTCTGCAAATTTTTTTAGCTCTTTTCTTTAGCTTGTTTGATCAGGTCTCTTTGAAGACTCATTATCTTCACCATAATTATTTTCAACATCCTTTTCTCTATTTCTTCCCCCTTTAGTTAAGAATTAGCTTGTCTCTTTTATAGACATGATTTCACCATTTCTAATTCCTTTTCTTTCTTGTTCTTGACGTGATCCACAAATATCTTCATCCTTTCTTTAAAGAATTATTTAGTTTTATCCCATAGATTTCTCCTTGACAACTGGAATAAAACTATCTTTAAATCTCTATCTTTTAACTGGTCAATGACAATAATGTAATCAAGCAATTAACTCCATCTTTAGCTCCTATCAGCTAAGTCTTTGTTGTTTCTGAACTTCAGTTCTAATGAGTGTTTAACTCCTTGTTTTCTTGGCCTTGACTTCAGTTGTCCTCAGGAATCTCTAACTGTCGAGGTTTTCTGTCCATCAGGTAACACTATGACTTTCAATTCGGCTTGGGTATCACTTTGGTTCTTCTCAGTAATGCTTTCTCGGGTATCTTGCTCAGGTATCACTGTAACTCTTCTCAGGGTTCTCTATCTGTCAGTGTGTACTGTCCGTCAGTGTTTGTTGTCACTTGGTGTATACTGAAATTTTATGCATTAATGATAACATAACCTTTATCTCTTTCATTTTTTGAAGTATTTGATAATATGAATATGACCAATCATATTATTATAATGTTGACATCAATGACAATACAATACATTAACTGATTTATTGTCTTGCATTAACTTTCTGCATCTTGGTGATCATCAACTTAACAAATTAAAACATTCAATCAATTGTAGTTCATCATGACAGGTCTTCTGAAAATAAGTTTGAAAGAAGTGATGACCGAGACTTTAGAGAAATTGACACTCTAAAACAAGAGATAACTGAGACTACAAGGACAAAGGCAAGAAGGCTTGTTACCTAGTTGAGAACAAAGCTGAAAATAATGATACCAATTTTGATAAAGATGTTTAGGTAGTATTTGTTGCTATGAAGGATGATTCAGAAGAAGATGAAAGGTATGTTGAAATTGCACTCATATCTAAAGTTAGAAAAAATGATGTCTAGATTATTGGTAGTGGTTGTACTCATCACATGGCTGGAGATACGAAATTTTTTGAAACTTTTGAATATTATAATGGCAGATCAATTAGGATGGGTAATGAATCACCTTGCCTAGTTGAAGGAAAAAGAACCATCATGTTGAACAATCTAATCAGATGTGAAAATGCATATTGGGTGAAAGGACTTAAATATAATCTATTGAGTGTTTCATAGCTAAATAACACAGGACACCAAGTTGCATTTGAGAACAAAAAGGAAAATATCTATAATGGAACAGGAAAGGTGACCGGTACTGGTGAGAAAACAAAAAGTAACTTATTCTATCTTGATATTATTGAGACCACTTATTTATTGGATAGAAATGAAGACATTTGGTTGTGGCATAAAAGGTTATGTCATGTGAAATTTGACAACATGGTTAAGATAAGTAAGAAAATAAAAGTAAGAGGATTACCAAGTATGTCAAAGCCCGACCATGTCATGTGCAAGAATTGTCAAAAAGGAAAAATGACATAGTTTTGTTTCAAGAGAAAAACCTACACATCTAATGTTTTTCTAGAGTTAGTCCATACTGACCTATGCAGACCAATTAAAACAAAGATTTATTATGGTGATAGATACTTCATTCTATTTGTTGATGATTATTCTAGGATGATGATTTTCATGTTCTTAAAAGAGAAATCTGAAGCATTTAAGATTTTCAAACGGTATAAAGCTAAAGTTGAAAAAAAAAGTGGAAAAGAACTAAAATGTTTAAGATCAGATAGAGGAGCAGATTTTATTTCTAATAAATTCACTAACTTTTGTAATGAGCATGGGATTACAAGATAGGTTTCTACATCGAGAACACCACAGAATAATGGGATTGCTGAAAGGGGGAATAGATCAATTGTTGATTGTGCCAGAACATTGATGATTGAAAAAGGCATCACACAAAAATTCTACAGAGAAGTTGTAAGTACTTCTATCTATAAATTAAACCAAGTTCAATTGAAGAAAGACACCAATAAGACACCTTATGAGCTATGGTATGGATACACACCAAATGTGAGTTACTTTATAATTTTTGGAAGTCAATGTTATATATTAAAAGATGGTAGAAATGGGAAACTTGAATCTAAAAGTGATGAAGGAATATTTCTAGGATATTCTACCAAAATAAAGCTTATAAATGTCTGAACAAATCTTCTAACAAAATCATTGAAAGTGTAAATGTTAAAGCGGATGAATTTGATGAAAAAAATGATGAGGAAAGCAGAAAGGAACCATAATATTACAATATATTTGTCTACATTGAAGAACCTGACACTCTGTCTGAGAAATAGTGTAATACTACTGAGCGACATAATAATGCAACCAAGCGATAGGCTGCACACACTGATAATCAGGAAAATGATCACAATGCTGAACTGAGTGATGAAGATCATACTGATGAACAAAGATTTGAACCTGTGCTGGCTAAATATGGTAGAAGAAATCATCCATAGGACTAGATCATTGCAGAAAAAAGAGAAGGAATGAGAAAAAGAAGTAAATAACTTAACACTAGATGTTTGATTTGTGATTTTGAGCCTGAATTTGTTAATAATGCACTTGACAATCAAGAATGGGTTAGTGAAATGAATAAAGATATTGAATAGATTGAGAATAATAAAACATGGAAATTAGTACCTAGACCAAGTGAAAAAATGTCATTGGTACCAAAGTGATATTCAGAAACAAAATGAATGAGAATGGAGAAGTCACAAGGAACAAAGCAAGACTGGTATGTAAAGGGTATGCAGAAGAAGAAGGTATTAACTATGGAGAAACATTTTCCCTCATTGATAGACTAGAAGGAGTAAGAATTCTACTTTCTTATGCTGCTTTTAAAGGATTCAAAGTATACCAAATGGATGTTAAATCTACATTTCTAAATGGAATACTAGAAGAGGAGGTATACATTGAACAAACTAAAGGGTTTGTTGATACTAACAAGAGGAACATGGTTTGTAGACTACAAAAGCCCTTGTGTGGATTAAAACAAGCACTGAGAGAATGGTATGAAATACTTCACTCTTATCTCATTAGTATTGGATTTGTCAAAACAAGTGATAACAGTAATCTATATTTGAAAGGAGATACTGATGATAATATTTTGATTGCTGAGATATTTGTTGATGATATAATATTTGGAAGTAATGATATGCTATGCAAATCATTTTCTAATGAAATGAGAAAAGAATTTGAGATGTTAATGTTTGGAGAGATCAAATTTTTCTCTTGGACTATAGATTCTACAAAAAGATGAAGGCATCTACATCACACAATCCAAATACATAAAAGAAATTCAGGAGATATTCAACATGGAGGACTCCAAACCAGTTGGAACACCTATGGCAACCAGATGAAAATTGAAAAAGGAAGATAGGACAACTGAGGTAAATCAGACCTTATACAAATCTATGATTGGAAAACTAATGTATGTTGTACACACAAGACCAGATATAGCACATGCAGTTAGTATACTTGAAAGATTCTCTACTAATCCTAAGGAATCACACATGACTATTGTTAAAATAATTCTGAGATATTTGAAGAATACTGAAGACTGGTTTGTGGTATAATAAAAAAGGAAAATTTGAGCTACAAGTTTATACCGATGCTGATTGGGCTAGAAACTTAGATGATAGAAAGATCACTACAGAAGGATTATTCTTTATGGGTGACATACTTCTTACATGGATAAGTAAAAATCAAGGATGCATATCACAATAAACAGTAGAAGTAGAATATGTTGTTGCTGCTGCAAATTTCTCTAACATTGCATGGATCAAGCAATTGCTGAAAGGTATGAATGAGGAAATTATTGACCCAATGATTATCTATTGTGATAATAAAAGTGCTATCAAAATTTAAAAGAACCCTTTGATGCATGCTAAGACAAAGCACATAAATATTAAGTATCATTACTTAAGGGAACAAGTACAAGAGAATGAGGTGATACTGGAATATGTACAATCAAAAGAACAATTAGCAGAAATATTCAAAAAACTATTACCAAAGGATACATTTGAGTACCTAAGGAATAGACTAGGGGTTTGACCCTTGTCTACTAGTCACTAAGCTAACTTGGAGGCTACATCAGCCTACACATTATCAAAAGATCAATAATGTTGATGCAAGCTGAAATATGGAATGGAATGACATATAAGTACAAGAAGGTGCTTATTTAAACCACACAATAGAGATATTGTTGGCTACTACACAGTTGTATTGCTGTTGGACAAGATATTCAGTGATATCTTTTTGTTTGGCATTGTTGTCAAAGGGAGAGAAGTATTCAATGAAATATCTATCATGAGAGATTAAATAAAATATCCATCAGGGAGAAGAACATCATTCAAAGGGAGAGAGAAGAACATCCAAAGGAAGAGAAAGATTCAATGATATAACCATCCATCAAAGGGAGAGAATTGGAGAAATTTAACACTGCATATTTATCTAGAAAAGAGAGAAGAGATTCTACAAGAAAGGAAGAGATAGAATCAAAAGTTGCTACATCTATCCATTGAAGGGAATGAAGAAAGGAAAAGCACACTGCAGAATCAAATCTAAGCTAGAAGAGCTTACCAAGAGTTAGATATTTGAACTGGTTATAGAACAATAAGTTTGGTATGTTATGGAATATTTCATATTGTGTTGATATTGTGTTTCTATCAATGCCAAAGGGAGAGATTGATGAACTATAACTGATTAAATGTTTGAAGATGATAAGTTGATAATCACCGAGATGCAAAAGTGAATGCAAGACATTAAATCACTTAATTTATTGTATTCTCATTGATGTCAACTTGATATAATCTAATTGGTCATACGCATATTTTCATAGACTCCAAGAGATAAAAGAGACAAAGTTTATGTTATCGGTAAAACATAAAAAGCCAGTATACACCGAGTGATAGTGCACACCGATGAACACTACACACCAAAAAATAGTATAAACTAAGAATCACAGTAACCAAGAAAGTGTTACCCAGTAAGTGTCATCAAGAAGTGCATAGTGTATACCGATCACCGCAGTAACCGAGCATAACTGAAGTTGATGCCTGAGCTTAACTGAAGACATTTATCGAGCACAACTGAAGTCTTTGACCAAAACTAACTGGAGTTAGAAAATGAAAAAAATACTTAGTTGGTAGCGATATATTTAGAGTTAACTGATTGATTGTTTTATTTTCATTGATTAGATAAGCTAAAGATAAGAAGGAGTTTTAAAGCTAGTTTTATTCATAGTTAATAACGAGAGATTTGTGGAATAAAACTAAAGCAGAGCTTTACAAAATAAAGCAAAATATGGTAAGATTTGTGGATCAAGAAAGTGATCTATTATGAAAACAAGAATATTGAATGGTGAAATCATGTCTATGTAAAGAGACAAGGAATTCATTGTGAAGAGAGGAATGTTGAGTATATTTTGTGTAAAGAAAGAAGTCTTCATGCAGATCTGATCATACAGGTTGAAGAATAGAGCCAAAGAAATTATACAGACACTGAGCAACAAAAGCAAGAGCATTCACCAAGCAGAAAGAACAAAGAGGGGAGAAAAGCAATTGAAGAGCATATTGATTAGAGAGGTATTATTGGACTAATAATAGATCTAAAAATCTGCAAGTTAAAGTTGTATTGTAGAATAGATCATTTACTATTTCAGTTTAACCATTGATTCAGAAAATCTCTTAACTGAGTGGGATTTAACCATCCTTAATGTATTGAGATACTCAAGATTATCAAAAGGTTTTCATGTTAACATCATAGTGAGTGCTAGGTCAAATGATAAACTATTATTTTTGAATCCTCTAACAAGGTCACACTTAACAGTGTGTTTGTAACCTTTAATAGGGTTGGTTCTTCACCGAGCTCACTTCAGAAGAGTGAAAATTTTGGGTTACCGGTCCCAAGTGGTTTTTCCCTTTACAGGGTTTCCACACTAAAAATCCATGTGTCAAATGTGTATTTCTTTCATTGTATTGATATTTTACTTTACACATTACTAAAACTGGATTGGTCGGTAAACACTAAATTTAATTGCTGCTACTCGGTAAAAGGCTAGAAAAGATAAATAGTATATTCACTGAGTAGTTTATATTTTTTAATAATATTTAAAGGAATACATCTTGTAGGACTGAAAGATGACTAGAGGATATTATATTTATGATATAAGTTCTGGTTGGATCTTTTGGATTAATTTTTGAGGCCACTGATTTACCCCCGCCCCCNTCCCCCCCCCCCCCCCCCCCCCCTCTCAGTTATTATAACACACATAAGTTCTAAAATGGTTATAGTAACATCATATGGAATATTACCCATGGAACTATTTGTGTAGAAATCAGCAAACAGGTTGGTAACTAGATTATCAAGAAGAGAATCTATGCATGAATTGATGGAAGTTCACACCAAAATGGAAAATATTTTTGGTTTTATTTGATTTCTTATTCACCTAGGATGCTCCTGCACTAGACAATCTAGATAGGAAAAATATTTTGACTAGAACTAACAAAATGAAGTTAGGTAGTTGGACTACCCTTTTAGGTTTATAAAAATCTGGAACAAGCTCCATCACTGATGTAGAATAACTTCTTCCTTTGCCTCTTCTTTCACTTAGCTAGGAAACTTGTGATCCTTCTCCACCAAGTGTTCTATTTTCACATCTTCCCTCTTATGGAATCCTATCCATCATAGACCATTATGCTCTACCAAAATACACACTTTGTTCCTCTCCTCATTTGTGGGATGGAAAACCATCAACTAACCTCCACCAATTAAACTATCCACCCTTTTCCTCTCTTGTAGATTTAAATCCACCATAAACTAGACACCTCCAAAAAATCTCACATAGAATATATTCTACTATTTCCACACAGAAAAATAAAACCTTTTGACACCAAATTGCAGTATATTATTACACTATTCGACATGCACATCTACAACTAGCCTACTTCTAGTTTTGTCTACTTCAAAAAATTTTAAAAATTAATAATTACCCCTACCACTGGAATGTCATCTTCATCACCTCTCATTAGAATTATAACCTCTTCAACTAGCTCATCTTCTTTCTCATTTAATCTAATCAAAATGATCTCTTCAAGAAATATTCCACCTCCATCATTCTCTTGATCAATATTGGCTGCAAACTCTTTCTTTTGAACTTCTTCATCTTCTACAACCTGAACTTGAAAGTTATTTTAATCTCTATTGTACTGTCTACATTTTTTTCTAACTGAGGATCCTCCATGACTATGCTCTCCTATATTTTTTCTTCATTCATGTGGGGTTCTCTCACTTATATCACCTTTGAGCTGTAAATATTTTCCTTCAATGGGATTCCCCACATCCCATAGCTCTCTTCTGAATATTGTTCCAAGAAAAAAATAATCACGAGCCTCCCCATGACCCACTTCATCCTCCTCTTCTTAAAACTCATCCTCTCATTTGTTGTAGCCACTTATACTCCCACACTTTTCTTTTCATCCTCAAGCTCTCAACCACTCAAGACTTTGCACACCTACAATGATCTTATTGAGCTCTCCACGAGTACTTCACACAGTTTATGCTCTTTTTGTAGCTTGTCCCTCTCTGCTATCAATTATTCATGACTCTACATACCTAAATAATTATTTTTTGCCTTTGATACAACTTGACTACTTCACCCATATGTTTGAGCATCACACTTTACATTTTTATTATGCTCTCAGAACCTCTCACTCTTATACCAATTGATGATAAAGGAATCCTCTTGCAACCTACAACTTCATAACTCAAAAAAAATCTAAAGAGATACTTTTAATAATGAAATGCAATTAAATTCACTTCAAATATAGGATTATACAATCATCTTATTTCATTGTATGCCACCTCATAGTCTTCCCTCTAATTTCTTGTGCAATGGGAGTTTTCTATTACATACTCCTCACAATCACACCAAGCTTCTCTACTACAATCTACATATTTCCTCCTCTCTTATCTAATAATTCACTTATCATATAATCTCCATCAATTCAAATTATAAATGTCTTTCCACATTAACACTCCTACCTCCACTATGGAATTTCCTCTTCCTACCCTTTGCCTTCTTTATGTAGTCTCAAGTGGCATTCAATTCATTCAATACTACCACCCTCTTCCCTTTGCAAGCTATGAAATCCTCTTCTTTCAACCATGCACCCCATTCCCTTTGTCTTCTAGTGCTTCTTCCCTTTCCTTTTTGTAAAATTTTTGGATTTATCTTCTCATTTCACACAACTATTTTTCCTTCCCAAATGCCATATCTTTGTTAAAAACATTCAACGCAACTTCTGATTGAGTTTCCTAATGAATAATGCCTTTTCCATTTTGATTTCTCCTTTTTGGCTAATTATCACTATTAAGTGATGCTTTGTGATTTTGGAAAAAGTTGTATAAGTGAATGTATGTGTGGCATATCCATGGTGCATATGCAAAGTGACTACAAATTCATGCAAAGAGATCCATGTTTGTGCAGAATTTGAAATAGATCATACCAACAAAATTCCCACAATGGGAAGGAATAAAATGAGAACCACCTCAACCGATTTACAATATGCCACGCTACACAACACCTTCTCCAAGGTACACGTCTCATGCCCAAAAATTAACATCCAAAATGCAATGATTTTTTTTTTTTTGAAAAGGAATAATAATGTCTTGATGATAGTAGATGAGAGTTTATTTCGAGAATTCTAACAAGTGGGTTATAATATACAAAGCTGAGGTGTTAGTCTTCACTAGATGCAAGTACCACTATTAGGGACAAGGGGAATCATGACCATAAGTCAACCTCTCTCATCCCACTTATTAACAACCTAAGTGTAGTTGTTAAAATATTCTAGATAGGTTCCTATTCTAATCACGCCCTAAGTAGGGGGATGAACCATAAAGGGGTATCTGAATTCATTTTACTAAGTTCTTCTCTATAGGGTATACATCTTGATGTGACATTAAAACTAACACTAATAAAGTTGACATGATAAATTATAATCATACCTTAAAACAATTTTGAAGATGTGAGAACCATTCACGATAAATGCTATAAAGGATTAAATCAATATTTAAATTTTAAGTAATGTCTTTTACAATGTTTACGATTATATATTTATGATATTACAAAATCTAATACAAAGGATAGATAACTTAATATAAGTTAAGTTGATCCATCCAAATATTAATTAACGTAAATTTATTAATAGATTAGGTTGATATAAATTCCTTGTTAGTGTTTCTTAAATCAATTTTATATACAGAAGGCCACTAAAATAAGTTCCTATCAATACTCATCTGATGTTAATTCATCTACCAATAAGTTCTCAAGTGGTTTATTAATTGAATAAATTATCTCCATTCCTCAGGTTCCTATATTCATTTTAAATAAAAATCCAATAAATAAATCAATTAGTTACTAAAATATGGGATTATAACATTAATAGAATTCAACTCCAATAACATTAATTAAAATTGAACTATAAAATAATTAATTAATCTCACTTATAAAGTTTATTAAATAAATAAATTTTATTATACATAATCTCTTAATCCCCCATAACCCAAAATCCTTAAGAAGCTATGAATAACCCTTTTTTTTTAATACCATATTGGACACTAAACGAGACTCTAATTAAACTTATTTTTACATTATATTTCATTTAAAAACTAGTTAAATCTCCATGATTGATGTTAATCTTAATTCTATTAACTCAAAGGTGTAATAGTCATTTCAATCTAAAGAAATAATCTACTTAAAATTTTGGATAAATCAATAGACCATTAATAACTCCCATTCGGTTTCCACTACTAATTTTCATTAAGGTGTTTGTATCTTATAGTTCTAACTAAATTAAAATTTATAATCCTTGGCATTTAATATTCCACTAAATAATCTTAACTAAGTTAATGTCTATATTTATTGGATATTACTATATGAAATAATCATGATATAGTTTTAAACTAACATACCGAACATTAAATAAACACTCCAATTAATCATCCTATATGCAAAACTAGGAAAGATATAATGATAAAAGGGTTTAATTAAATATTCTCCCTAAAAGAATTTAAAATAATCCCACAAAAATACCCCTAAGTAAGTTAATAATAAAATAATAACTCTTTTAAAAGAACCTTAACCCTAATTCGGATTTAGGGTTTGGGGCTAGATTATGAGAAGGAAAAGAATAATATTTTCTCTTCTTTCTCCTCTCTTTCTCTTCTTCTCTCTAAACTTGAAGCCCTAAGGTTGCTCTAATATTTTGCAGGTCTGAAATTGGCTCCATGGGAGATGAAGAAAGAAAGAAAAATCTACAATGAAGGCAGATTCAATCTAAACTCCTTTTTTTTCATGCAGGTCGCAGACATTTCCCCCTTTTTAAAAAATATCTTTTTATTGTTTGCTGTGAATTTATTTTTGAAAGGGAAGTCTAATATTTTCCATGTAAATAAGAATATTATTTTATTTTGTTTTTTTATTAATTGGGATGCGGGTTTTGGGTCGGCATCGTGGTGGCACGCGACCACAGCTCCACCACAGTCTATGACTATGGTGTCGCTGGAGGTCGGGCCACTCTGGGGGACTGAGCCCACCCTGCGCCATCCCCTTCTTTTAAGGAAGGGAGGTGATGGCAGGGGGGTAAGGCCTCCGCCACCCTCCAAAATGCATAGTCGCACGAGAGGGATGAAACCCTGTGGTCCCCCAAAAAATGCACTCTTTAGCATTTTATTTTATCATTGTTTAATCAATATTTATTATGTTTTTATTTTATTTTATTTATTATTATCTTATATATATATATTTATATATATATATATATATATTTATATATATATAATTCAAGTGTATATATTTATATATGAAGAGAGTAATTTCTTTTAGAGAGACCAATCATCATATGATTAATGGGTAAGAAAAATACATAACAGAGACATTTTCAAAATAAAAGTATACATAAGTAGATAAATATTTTTACATAAGTTGTACATTAGATTTAAACAAAATTCTTATGAGAGGATCTAAAGGTAATTATATTCTAAACATTTAGGATTCTGCAATCTCATAGCCTTAAAGAAGATTAAATATATCTCCTACAACTTCATAATGCATCAGTATTTATACCTTTAGGAAAATAAGTAATTTAGATGACTCATAAAAGTTTTGATTTCATTCTTGCTTTCTAAGAGATAATGTGCTATTATTGAAGACCCTTCATTTTTATCATGTGGGTATTAAAGGGAAATAAACAAAATACAAGGGAATTATAAAATATGCACATAACTAGATTTTGTTTATCTTACATACTACAACAATAATTTTCAGATTAAATAAAACAACAAATTAGAATGTAGATGAGCGCATACTTATATAAAAGACTTTATACACCTCTGTAAATAAAGATGCAAGCTTATGTTTAGATGGGCTTTTGTAAATGAATATTTATACTAAGATAAGCAAATTCCTTCTCATACAAAACTATTTACAAATATGTAAATCTGTAAGCTTCTTAAAATCAGCAACTACACTCCTAAAAGATAGATACAACATTTACAACATAAAGCTTTGAAATAAACATTTTACAAAACAACTCTCTCTCTCTCTCTCTCTCTCTCTCTCTCTCTCTCTCCAATTTTGACCCTTAACTTTCAAGAGCTCCAAAATCTGAAATCTGCAAAACTAGGAAGGAAACAAGAAGACCATGGGACTGCTCTCCTCTCAGCCTAGGTCTTTACAAGACCACCCCTGAGCTAGCGAACCAAGATTAAATAGGTTTCACAAAGAACATAACCGTGCAACAATCCACATCACACCACAAAACAAATACCCATTTAAGGCTTGCACATAGGGTCTCCTAATGACCCATTAATGGGGTGAAGGAGAAAAAGCACTATAAATATATAAACCATAACAAGTGTTATATTTCCCTCACGAGGCCTATAAAAATAGAAATATTTCTTCTTACTTCATAACTCACAAAAATCCCTACACTCTTCACCCCAAGGCTTCTCTACCCTCCCAAGGGTGAGATTGGCCTTGCACACCCAAACCACATACAAGAAAATTTGACAAAGAAATTCCATGAAAACATTACACACAACACAAACTTCTCAACCACAACTTACAACTCTCAAGCACAAACATGAAAAAAAATCCTTGCTCAATGCCATCTACGACAAAACATCTTGCATACATGAATCAACTAAAAACATGGAGATAGTGCAACCAACCTTGATCAAGTAATGGCACAAATGAGGTTGATGATAAGCTTCCATCCCTAATTCCTTCTCCCTCTTTCCTAAAATCTCCTCTAACTCTTAGTTGTCTCCAAAGATAGGGAGTGGGCGAACAACCAAAATTTCCCAAAACTTCCCCCTAAATGCTTCTCCCTCACTTCCCAAACTTCCTTAGGTAGAGTGTGTGTTCTCATTAGTTGGTCTTCCGAACCTCTTACACACTTGGCTACCCAAGGACAAGCTCTCACAAGTTGATTTTCGTCCATCATGGGAAATCCAACTTTCGGAAGGGCTCAAGACACCTACCCAAGTTGTCCTATGGTCAAAAATGACCCTAACCCATAGGTATACCAATTGGGCCTTCAAAAAGGACCTAAACTCAACCCTAGGTGTCCTTTTAACCCCTCAAAAATCCCTCTTAAACTCACCCACGAATTTCAAGTGATGAGACCATTCCTAAGGCTCACTAACCAAGTGGGCACACATGGGGATCCTACAAGGTACTCTCCTAGGTTTGGTTGCAACCAATCTCCACCCAAAAGGGACATGTCATTGCCACTTAAGCACAACAAAAGTGTCAAGTGACACTCACAAATACACATACACATCACAATACACATGGCTTGCCCATTTGAAAATACATAACTACAATCAACATTCAATAAAAATTAAAACCATACACTTCATTGTTACAAATTAAAAACACATCACAACGAGGCTTTATCTCTTTCATAAGAACAACCTTGGTTTGCACTATTTTCACATAGGTTCAATCTTGATTCCCTAATTTTAACACCATGGTCATCTTCCCTACACACTAAGTCTGAATATCAGTATTCCAAGGAATAATATGCATTATAATGAATATATACTTTAATTGAAACCTCTACAAAACTTCTACAAAATCAATTCACTTTTCAATATGCATTTGTAAGAATCTCTTAAACATTTAACTTTCATTTCATGTTAGAAATCATATTGCATCATAAATGAATCAATTCACCATTCCCGATTTAATCACATAAGCATCAATTAGTCTTTCACCTAATCATAACTTTCAGTAGATCAATATCCATAATGCAAAATCCATAACTATAACATAGTAACCTAATCTGACTAACCAAAGTGTTTCTAATTATAATAATTCATAACACTACCTTTGCTAGCCTTTTAGTTTAACCAATCTAATATTTAATTGCATTATCGTTTTAATTATCAAAGCAGCTATCACTTATCAAAATCCTAAAATTTCCTTATCCTAATTCAATCCACGCTATACAAGCACTTAACAGTTAGTCATAATAATCAATAAATCAATATGTCCTAATGCAACATAATGCTTCATAGAGAAGTCAACATAAGAAAGAAGATAATAGGGTGCACTCTTGTGAGAGTACTACATGGTTATCTATGCAATAATAACTCAATATACAACCCTCAGAGTGCCAGACATAAAGCAGAAATTAGAGAGGCACTACAACACGATTTCAATGGTTATGATCAACATGATACAACTCCAAAGCTGGGACCAAGAATTCATCCACATAGGATTGAGAAAACAATCTACCATAATGTAGATTCTAGAGACCAAGATCAATTGGTGAACATACCTATAACTTCAACTAATATGCCAGATAATCCAACCAATATAGAAAATTGTCAGTTCACAACAACTGATACAATACTATGCCAAACATGATAACTGATACCATTAGAATTTGAAATATGACTATGTTGACATCAATGACAACCATTAACAACAAAACCATTTGAAAGAATCAACTTCACATTCTAAAAATCTCCCCCTTTGTCATTGATGGAAATATTCATCAATAAAAAAACTCAGAAATAAACAAGGAAATTTCTCCCCCTTGCTGAAACACTCTACTCCCTCTGAGAGGAAGCCTCAAAGCACCAATCTAGAAATATATAGCTACGGAAAGTACTATATCAATGCACACACCAGTGCATCTAGTGAACACTAGGAAGGGACAAAACCCCCAACTTCCCTCTGAGATGCTCAAAAGTATCTTTACACAAAGGTTTGGTTAATATGCCTACAATATGCTCCTTTGTGGGTATGTACAACATATTTATTGTACCTTCTTCCACATTTTATATGATGAAATGATAGCTGATGTCAATATGTTTTGTTCTGGAATGCATTACTAGATTCTTTGACATACTTATCGCACAGGAATTATCATACATCATAGGAATCAATCCATCAAAAATAATTCCTATATCCTTCAATGTATGTTTCATCCATAACAATCAAGTGCAACATGAGGATGCTAGAATATACTCTGATTCAACACTGGATAACATTACACAATTCTACTTCTTGCATGAAAAGCAACTAACCGAGAGCCAAAAAAGAATGCTCCACCACTGGTACTTCTTCTGTTGTACACATAACCTACCCAATCTGAATCTATATATTTTGTCAGTGAAAAATACGATCCTGCACGGTACCATAACCCTATATATTCTATCCCTTTTAGGTATCTGAAAATATTTTTTACTACCATATTGACATGTGACTCTTTTGGTTCTTGTTGAAATCTGGTTTCCAAACAAATTGCATACATAATATCAGATATGGTAGCAATCATGTATATCAAGCCTCCAATCATTGAACTATACAGACTTGCATCTACTTTTGGTGATTCATCTTCCTTAGTCATCTTACTTTTGTTAATAATAGGAGTACAAACACGCTTTGTATTTTCTAAACCAAACTTTTTTAGTAACTCTTTCACATACTTGGATTGAGAGATAAAAATGACTTTTCTATTTTGACTGACTCACAATCCAAGAAAGATTTTTAATTCTCTTATCATTGACATTTTAAATTCCTTCTACATTTATTCTATAAACTTCTTGCACAAATATTCTTTTCCACCAAAGATGATATCATCAATATACACAACAACAGCCAAGATGTTTTTTGAATTTACCTTGAAGTATAGATTGTTGTCGACCATCCTTTTCTAAATCCTTAATTAATCAAATACTTGTCCAATTTACCATACTAGGCTCTAGGTGCCTTCTTCAGCCCATATAATGCCATCTTTAATCTGCAAACAACATCAAGATCATCTTCTGATCTGAATCGTTATGATTATTCAATGTATTCCTTCAGTTCTCCATTTAAGAATGCAAACTTGATGTCCATCTGATAAAATTTGAATTTATTGAATGTTGCAAATGCCAGGAACATCCTAATAGATTCCATTCAAGAAAAAGGAGCTTAAGTCTCCTCAAAATTAATTCCTTTAATCTGTGAGTAACCTATGCAAACTAATCTTGCCTTGTTTCTTACAAGTTTTCCATTATCATCTAGCTTGTTCTAGTAGACCCATTTTGTACCTATCACATTTTTTTATTTTGGTCTAGGAACAAGTTCCTAGGTCTAATTATTTTATATCTGATTGAGTTCTTCCTTCATAGCATTTATGCATTTCTGATCATTACAATCCTTTGCTACAAACTTAGTTTCAACTTCAGAAAGTAAACATAACAAAGCATGATTTTGTATTTCTTTAAAACTTGTAACATCACCTTTGTTCTTATCTCCAATAATATTATTTTACGAATGATGATTCTGTACATATCTTTCTTTCTTAGTAATGGATGTAATTGTCAGTTGAATGACATCTTCCTCTTTCTTGTATTCTTTTCTTTTTTCTTCTACATAAGATTCATACCTAACATGCCTTTTAGGAACCTTCTTAAAAACTTCATCAACCTTCACATTCGTAATTTCCACAATTTTGTTCAATATTTTATTATAGCACTAATACACCTTGCTTCTAGAAGAATAACCCAATAATATTCCTTCATCAGCTCTACTATCAAATTTTCCAAGATTTCATCTTTTTGTATGTAACACTTGCTGCCAAAAATATTGAAATACGTAACTATCTGTACTCTTCCATGCCATAAATCATATGAAGTATTTCCATACTTTATTTGGTACATAACTCTATTGAGTGTATATACAGAAGTGCACCCTGCATCTGTCCTGTAGATCACTAGTATATTTCCTTCTCTCAAAATAGTTCTAGTTGCTTCCTGAATCATCTGATTCATCCTTTTCACAACACCATTCTAGTGTGATGTTCTTTCTAATGAAAATTGTCTCTTAATACTATGCTTTTCATAGTAACTATCAAATTCATCAGATATAAATTCTCCACCTTTACCATATCTCAATCACTAAATGTTTCTACCACATTCAATTTCAACTCTAGCCTTGAATATCTTTGATTTCTCAAATGCTTCATATTTATCTCTAAGAAATGAAACCTCTGTCATCTTTGAATAATCATGAATGAATAGTATAAAATAACTTTCACCTTGAAAACTTCTTGTTCTGGTTAGACCACAAAGATTAGTGTGCACAATATCTAGCACACCGGTAGATGAATGATATTTTTCCTTGAATGATCTTGTACTTCCCTTCTTGACAACTCTTACAAATGATATTTTCTGGTTTATGCAGACTAGGTAAATATCTCATTGCATGAGATGAACTTATCTTCATTATATTATCAAAATTAATGTGATACATCCTCCAATGCCATAACAAACTGTCATCGGTCTGAGATAACAAGAAACTTCCTCTAGATGCTCCCTCTAACTGGTACATATTATTTCCTATTCTCTTCCCTATATAAATCAAATTTCTATTTTTGTTTCTGATTTCACATCCTTCATCCATGAAAATAACATCATGTCCATTCCCACACATCTGTCCAACACTCAAAAGATTGTGATACAAACCTTTCACATAATAAACATTGTTAGTATTATTATTACCATCAAATGTAATAGATCCTTTATCAACAATATATGCTATTTTTTCATCACCAAATCTAATAGCACCACCAGCATACCTACTAAGTGATACAAATTTAATTTTAACTCCAGTAATATGATGTGAGAAGCCACTATAAATTAGCCATTTATTTTTATTTCTTCAAGCATATAAAGCAATTCAACATTATCATCAGCCTTAGTAGAAATGTTAGTGATTTCCACTTCAAATTTCACTTCTTCTTCAGCATAAAACAATAAATATTCAATCTCTAATTCATCTTCTAAGATACTAGCATCTTCATTCACATAGTAAGCCTTTTTATTGAATCTTTTGAATTTCTACCTAAGAGCTTTGTCAAGATATCTAGTATCCAAATGACTAATCTTACCACACCTAAAGAATTTTAGGGGTGACATGCCTTTGTACTTATCTGTACCTTTTGTTACTTCAATTACACATTGAAGTTGTCATTAGTTATCAAGGAGACATAATAGAGAGTCGGTGATAGAGTCAACACAAGACAATCATTTTATATCATCGAAGTGAAAAGTTAACTGAGAGCATTGATCACGTTCACAGTTAGCTAAGTACAGTGATACCCAAGTAAACAGACTTTACCGAGCACAAATAACACCAAGCTTCACAGCATAATCGAATACCATTATAACCAAGATACACAGCATACATCGAGCACTAAGGATCAACATTAACTGAGTGGAATATATTCCATATAAAATTTTGTTATGGAACAATAATATATGTGACAAATTTTGAGCTGACCTAGATAACGGTTTACACGATCGAGGAGGACATTAATTACAAATTTCTAGCATTTATTTTTTATGTCTCGTATGTTTATTTGATCAATGTAAATTTTGTAACCGTTGATCTTAGGGTAATGATGTAAATGTTGAACCCTAATTAGGTCATATCATTTGATCAAGAAATGATCAAGTAGCCACCATACTACATACATCAGAGATCAGACAAGGGATTCAAGGACAGAGACCACATTGCAATATTTAATTTTCATAACTAAGGCAAGGCTACTGAGAAGAACATAGAAAAAGGTATTATCATTCACATTGAGGTGATATGTTTTATATGAACTTAATGGATTTGTATCAACAATTTTGAGATTGTATATGTTTTAGATCAACTTTCTATTACTCTCTAACAATTGTAATAGATACTTAAATCTCTTAACAGAGTAGACTTAATAGCCTTTTATTAAATTTATTAACTGAGTGCAAACATAGATTGTGTTGCTAAATCCTCCCATGAGGTATATCTAGTCAATCTTTTTGTTACTCCTAATAGGGTAAGATCATAAGAAGTGATCATTTTGTAAATCTTTAACAGGCTACCTTTATTACTGCAGTAGTGAATTTTTTTGGGTCTCATCCCCACCACAATTTTTACCTTCTAACATGGGTTTTTTGCAATACCAAAATACTAGTTCAAGAGTACTTTATTTTTTTTATGTGTTATGTTTATTTTACATGCATTTACATTTCAGTATTGATACTACATGTTTGGATTAAAAAATCTACTCATTCGGTTAATACAATACAGTGAATGCAAAGATTTGTCTAAAAGTTTTTAAGGGTACTGTTTCACCTCTCCCCTCTCAGTGCACATCCTTTCCATTATCTTATCATTGGGCCAACAATTGGTATCAAAGAATATTCTCTTATTTTTGAAGGTTTAATAGCTAAAGAGAAAATATCTTACGCTGGAGAGGTATACACTTGACAAAACTATTGAGAATTAGAAGTTACAATTGCATATCTATGTCAAACAGTTCAAGGAAGCCAAATAAAACTTAGGGAGATGTTGATTAAGAGAAAGGACATAGTACTTATCTGTCATGATATTGATTATCATGAAGAAGAGATTCATGACCCATTTGACATGTCTAGATCTGAATCTGGTAGTATATTTGCTGCATTTGAAGGAATCATATCAAAGCTAACTAAGAGCAATCAACAACTTACCGAACAAGTGAAAGAACTACAAATCGGTCAAGATACACAAATGTTTAGAATGGTTGAAGTCTTCAATGATGTAAAGAAGGATAAACAAGATAGTAACATGGCTATTGATGACAAACGACAAATGACTGAGAAGTTACAAGAGAAAGTAACTGAGATATCTAGACTTACTGAACACTACTTTAGGATCACCAATCAAGTGGTTGCAATGAATCATGAGGCTAACCGAGTTAATACTGAACTTGTAAAAAGAATAGATGATATTGGTGTATTGAAAGAAGAAAATGAGAAACTCATAAATGAAATGAAGATGTTAAAACAACATAATGAAGTGATTAAGAGATCTAAAGAGAGCACTAAGAGAATGGATGGATTTCTGAACCATCAAAGAAGACTGAATAACAATACCGGATTAGGGTATACCGAGCAAGCTGAATCATCAAATAAAGTTGAACAAAGGAATGTCTACTCAAATACTAAGATGAAGAAGCCCTCTTGCCATCACTATGGAAAACCAGGTCACACATCAAATGTTTGCAGGAGCAAAAAAAAGGTATTCCTAGAAACCCTCCTAAATTCAATGATATTTGCTATAATTGTAATAAGCATAGACATCAGGCACATGAGTGTAGATCCAAGTTGAAAAAACTATAGAAGAAACCATACATGGATAAATACTATGAAAATTGCAACATGAATGGTCACACAACACAAGCATGCAGAAAGAACACAAAGTAGATCTAGAAGCCTAAAGGACAAGAATCAGTAAACCAACTGAGAAGACAAGGGAATGCTTATACATGGGATTACAACACTTGGAGCAATTGTGATCATTTGGAAAATATGGACATATAGAAAAAAAATATATGAGACTCTGGTGAATCAAATCTAGGAATTGGTCAAACTTTGGCTTGCATGTTCTCACTATCAGAAAATTGGTCACTTAAGCAAAGACTATGCAGACTAACTAAACACTTAGGGGAATGATAGTACAATTGATGAGATTGTGAGGATCAAAAATCAAATGTGGAGAAGAGAATGAAATGATAATGCATGACCACGAACAATAGTCAGTGACACCTCATCCAATGGGTTAGGTGGCTCCACCGTCTCCAACTGAGCAATACAAGAAGGTATGGAACTATGTTTTGCAATGCTATATCTTACATTAGTTCCTATATTTATTGCACATATGCCAAATCAGCATGAATAAAGATGCAATATAGAATTTCATATTTGATTACTATGATCTATTCTAGTTAGTTAATATGTACCAAGTTTAAACTGTCAGTTGGTGAAAATGTGATGAGAAAATTGAGTATTTGTACCATTTACCGAGCTGAAGCATTGATAGTGTTAACCGAGCTTATTGTTTCTTCACTGAGTAGTTGGTGAATTGCATTTAATGCACCACCCTAAGTTATTTTCTATAAATTTGGTCGATGTGAGCTTAGTTGCTCACAACGTGAGCACAAAGTTGAACAAAGGACAGAGAGAAAAGTGCATAAAAGTTTATTCGAGCATTCAACAAAGATTTCAGTGAATTTTGAGCATACAGAGGTCAGTTATTGTGCATTCTAAACTCACCGAGTCAATTGATCATCATTTTATGAAAGCCATAAATATTCAAAAGTATAGCATCTTCATCCCGCACAAAGCAAGCTAAGCTAGTCAAGGACAAGAAGGTTTTTCTGATCAAGAACTCCACCTGCACAGAACCTAAATACAAGATCCATCAACAAATCGCAGCACAACTGGATAATCAAGGAACATTTTCATCTATTTCACCTAGATTTTTTCTAGTACAAGTCATGCATGTATATATCCACTGCAAGATTGGATAAATCAAAGATTTTGAGCTTATTTCTACCTATCAAACAATGTGCACAGATAGAAATCTAACAGAAGACCACAAACACTTAAAGGTTAAAGGGTTAACTTGTGCCCTAGATTTTCTGAAGTTCTTTAGGAATGAGTAGATATGCATTGCACTTAGTCGAGTACACAATGGAAAGATATGGTTGGATGAACCTAAACAGATAACCAAGGATGTCATTCATGCTGTTATAGGATATCCAATATGTGACAAAGCCAAAGCCCTAAGACACCTACTAAGAACCAAGTTGGAGAAGGTTATATTAGCTACGTAGGATGATAGAGGCTTGAAGGTCAACTGCATCAAGGATGTTGAAATGAGATTCGGTGCTTATTCCATTGGGTATAAGATATTTCAATCTAGCAGGCCTAACAACATACCATGTGGAGCTATGGATACAACTTACAAGATAGTGAAGAAAGGTCTAAAATTTGATCTTTCCGAGCTATTACAGAAGAAAATTGAGGAGAATATGAGAACCATCAAATCAACAAAGACAAACACATGTAAGTTCAGTTCCTTACTACTATGCTTATTCTTCTACATGCAAAACTTCTTCCGATCAATCAATAAAGTTAAATGGAAGACAAATAGACCAGTTACTGTACAGATAGATGAAATGACCACCAGTCTAGGTCATAATTTTGAACTAGTAATGAATGATTATTTTTCCAAGTTTAAACCTAGAATGGAAAAGAGATCTCGGATTCCACAACAACTTGTAGATAAATCCCAAGATGATATTTGTTTTGTAGTAGATACAGATACAACATTGATAAAAGTAGCAGATCTGAGGACTGCATGGCTACCTCCAATGGAGTATGAGTTAGATATTGATGTTTCTTATGATGCAATTGATAAATTACTGAATGAACCTGATGAAAAATCTATGATGAGTTTTGGAACTTATGACGAGGCAAAGACCCGTATAAAAATTTAGTTACACGTACAACAATTGGGTCAGAAAAAGACCAAAATAGTAAAAAAATTGAAGAGGAAAATTGCTATCACAGATGAGGACTTGGATAAATCTGATGATGAAACTAAGCACCAAACCTCAATTGGTTAAGCATATGAACCAGATCATGATACTGATGCCACTGAATCAGATGACACACCAGTCAAGGCACCAAAGGCCAAAAATGGAAAAGGGATAAAGACCGAGTCTTCACCAAAGACAAGATCACAAATAGTGAAATAAGATTCACCACCTTTGAAGAAAGGTGTAGCTAAAATAACCATGCCACACTGAAGTTCACTTACCAGTCAAAGAAAACAAAGACTACAGGTCCAAGACCAAAGAGGAGATATTTGACAAACAAAGATGACAAGGATGATTCTGATGATAATCAAGATCAATTCAAGGCTATACAAAATAATCCAGCTCAATCTATTGATGAGAATTCAGAAGCAATCAAGACAACCAGACAATTAGGACATCCTAAGCTACAAGCATTTTCAGATCTAACTACCGAGAACTAGAACAAACTTGAAGAAGTAATAATAGGTATGATGATAACCTTGAACCAAGTTCCACTTGAGTTTTCTAATTCTATACCAACTAAGTTATATGATAGGATATCTGCAAGATGGACATATGCACTACAACTGAGAAATAGATGAGAGAAGAATCTCTCACACTTATTTTGCCAGATTGCATAGTTGATGAGATACAAGATATCATGAAGAAGTATGCAAAGAACTTTCCTAAGAAATAAAGAAATCTGAATATATTACAAGGAAATATGATTGAATTCAATCTTGAGAGCACCAAAATATGGAAGACACGGCTCAATCCATCTGAGGATAACCAGGATACTGAGAAAATAACTAATGTTGCATCTACTAGACCAAGTATAGAACCTATCAAAATTGATGATGAAACAGTTGATAATGTGTTAGTTGGTATTCCTATACTCCTGACCAATTTAGGTCACCCAGATATCATAATCATTGATGTAACAGAAGGACATCCTGATGAAAAAGCCAAAGAAGATGAGTTGATTAGTGCAACCGAGACTATTGATGAGCAAGATACATCATAGGTCATCCGAGCTGCTACTATTATTATGAATTTGGAATAACTAAGAGGGGGGTGAATCAATTATCCTTGGGTCCAGATGTGCCCACATAATACTTTAAACCAACTTCAACAACTCAGATCTGCTCGAATACAATAAACAACAAAAGTGTGCAGTTTACTGTACTAATGAAATAAGCTTGCAGAAACTTAACAGTAAAACACAACAATAACATTCACACATTTTGACACCATGATTTAAAGTGGAAACCCAATATGGTAAAAACCACCAATAACATGCTACTAAAATTTCACTCTTCTGAAGTGATTCCCTATTAGGAGCCAACCCTGTTAAAGGTTATAAAACACATTGTCAAACGTGACCTGGTTAAAGGATTTAATCACCCTGTCAGGAGTGGCCTTGTTAGAGTACTCAGAAAATTCCAGTCTGAATGTCACCTTGTTCAAAGGATTTATAAAATGACTTTTAGGTCAACCTGGTTAAAGGATTTGAACTGATACCATGACTCTATTTTTTTTTGTTTTATTGTATGAAAATACTTCAAGAATATATTCATAATATTTGAGGAACAAAACATGTGGGAGGTTATCTATTCCCTTTCTAAAATGTGTTCAAAGATCAATTGAGAAAGTGTTTCTCTCTCATAAACATATAAGAAAAACCCTCTCATAACTCCTTGTAATGCACCATAAACCTTTATTCATTTCCCACAACTTGCTCTTAAGTAACTATTGCATTCTTCCAATGCGAGAAAAACTCTCTATGTTAAAATTTTGATTCGAACACTCATAGAAGCTTGGGACAAAGATATAAGAAAGCAATAAATGACCGATTACTTCTCTACTCCCAATTGTGTATAGTCTACGGATAATTTGAAAGTACTGGATTGAGAATTCATGAAGCTATAGAAAAAGATGCATAGCTCTATGTACACCCCCTCTTTAGATTTTTTTCTATAAACTTTGTTCTTCAACTATATCACTACACAAGGAAATCCATGATCTTCTATCAATATTCTATGATCTTATATCAATGTCTCCCTACATATCACAAATCCTTATCATTTGTCCATCATTCTCATGTCGAATCACATGAGCACTCTGATACCAAGTGTTGGTGCAAGTTTTTTGAAAAAATTCATTATGGTCTGGAGGGAATATATACAATGTAGGAGATAACAAATAATGCAATTACAATGACAATGTAATTATGGTTGCATTATGGTAAAAATTATGATTATCATAACAACTTAATTATAATATACGCTAATAAGTTCAAACACTAGATTGTGACCCGAAGTTATTTATTATTAGTGTTATCCATAAACTTTTTACAAACAACAAAAATGTTGTTCCCCTCCAACTTATGAATGATGCTAGTAATGCCAAAAAATTTAGGGTCTCCCCTAGAGGCTCCATCAAAGTTGATTTTATATTTGTTGGAGGAGGGGGGAAGCCAATTATCATTTTATTGCTTACTCTCCTTTAAAGGAGATCGAATAGATATTTGTAAAGGTGGAGGCTTAATAAGAGACCATTTCTTGAAAAAAAAATCTCATGATGTGAAACAATTTAAATTTTTGACGTTCTTATAATAGAATATCATAGAAAATTCTAAAATAGAGTGTTTAATCAAGTGAATCACCTAATCCAGTGAAGAAAGGGAGTTTTTGAAAATCCAAATTTTATGCTCCAATAGTAAGTTAAACATGAGGATGGAAGGGCTAACCACTGAAATACATGAAACGATTCAAGATCTATATAAAATAGGCCAACATTAGAATTATGATAGAAAATTCAAGTGTTGATTGGAGAGTGTCAACTTAATTTAAAATGTAGCCATTTCCAATAGGTTTGTGCAAAACAAAAATGAGACGAACATGATCATAAGGTTCAATGAAATAGCTACAAAATATACATGGGAAAACAATAGTGATTCTGATTTTGTCTATCCTCAAACCAGTGAGGATGCGATCTTGAATTTTAAGCCAAGAATAATATCCTACCTTCGGGAGGCATGTCAAGCTTCAACGAAGATTCATATAGGGGAGTTAATAATAGAATAATACCCCTCTTTTACATTGTAGTTTCTAGATTTATTTATTTAATCTACTATATTTTTATAATATTGAATCAATAGTTATGTTTTCATAATTGTTATTGTTGATGACGAACATTAAAATAAAAAGACAAATGTATTTTTTTAGATTTAAGAAGAAACAAATCATATGATGTCACATTAATATACCAATATCATATAACTAAGTGTGCAACTCCAAGTATAAATTTTTTCTTTTGCAACCACTTGAATGTCTCACCAAAATGTGTGCCATCATATTTACTATGACCCTCAAAATTTAGTTATAAGTATGAAACTTGATTGTAAAAAGTGGAAGTGTTATGATGTCTAGTCACTAGATCTTCTCCCTTAAATAATAAAAAGCTAATGTTAACATTTTATAAAGATGTGAGGAGTAAAATCAATAATATAATATAATAATACTTAATAGTCTTTGACAAAATTATCAAAATGATTAGAATGGTCCATGAATTTTATTTAATTAAAAGAATTTAAAATATATTGGACCCATAAGATAAAGATATATCCTAAAATATGTAAATTACAAGGACTTTTATCTGGAAATAAGTGCTTGGGAAAATAAAAGAAAACATAAATGATATTTATGCTACGAAAATAATTAGCAAAATCAGTATTTGAACTCATTTTTAAGTGATATTTTAAGAATTATTATATATTTTGCGTGTTCATTAGGTTTTATTAAAATTTATTAGATGGATAATATTTTATGATTTCTATTTCAAAAGAGTAGAGGAAGATCATCTTAGTATTGTATCTAAAATTTAAAGATGGTGAATGAAATCTTATAACAAATTTTACCAAGTCACTAGACACAATATCTACTTAAGATATTTCATTTTTTTTCTAGGTAAAATGATGGTATATCTTTTGTTCAATTGTATTAGTTTTCTTTTCTCCACAATTTGAAAACACTCAAGAGATTGTGGATAAAGACAATTGGACGTCAAATAAGATGAACATAATGCACAATTTATCAATGTACTTAAATCTTTGGCTTTAAATATGGGAAATTTGTTCTGATAACAATACATCAATCACAATGGTTTAAAAATTCCTAATTTTTGCATGGTTTCATCTCATACTTAGGTCTTTCTCAAAGTTGTTCAATAGAATAAAATTATTTGTATTCACTATACATAAAATAATTGCATTCCCTTCTATTTAAAGTAAATAAAGAAAAAATATTATTTAAATTTATTTTTAAAATATCTTTTTTTTAATATTCATGTAATAAGAAATAAAATATAAAAAAAGAGTTTTTTTATATTGTTTGTGTTCATTATATTTTTATCAATAATTGTTACATGGATAATATTTGCAAAAATGTTCATTTCAAAAGTGTATAGAAAAAGGATATAAAATATAAGATAAGAGCTTTCTCTATATTGTATCCAAAAATCTAAAGAAGGTGAATGGAATTCTCATAACAATTTTTAGAAAATCACTAGACACAATATCTACTAAAGAGGCTACATATTTTTTTCCAAATAAAAAGATGATATATCTTTTGTGCAATGATATTTATTTATTTTTATTTTCTCCATGTAACCACCTGAATTTGGTCTGTCGCAACTATGGACCCTATTTGCCCTAAGTGTGATCATACCCTCGATTTATGTCCAAACGACCCTGTTACTGCTTGGCATATTTCTTTTAATCAATTTAATG
>MU224342.1:1170697-1230891 GCA_018584345.1 Thuja plicata
GCATTTATTGGGCCTCCATGCTCATAAATGACCCATGTACCCCCTCTCTCTCCCATTTCTTCTATAAATAGGAGCATGTTTTGAGAGCAAATAAGCCTTCATCTTAGATCAACATTGCATTGTTATGATGCTAGTTTCATCTTAGAATTGCATTCCATATTACTATATGCTAGTTTGTTACTTCTATTTCATCTTTTATAGCTTAAATGCATGCTTATTTCATCATTTAGCTTGTTTTCAATTAAAATCCTTCATGCTAGAATAGTATTGGTCACTGATTTATAGCATATTCTGAGGGCTAAATATGTTATTTATTACACTCTTTCTAGTTAGAAGGCAATAGGCCGATATTAGTGGTTTTTGAATGTTTTATCTAACCATTTATACTAATGAAATGACCTATTGAGTGTTTGTGTTGATCTAACAGGTACCCAAATACACACACACACTCCACACTTTCCCAAAATTATAGAGGTTATGGATAAACTAAATCATCCTGTGAATATAAGATGCAAATAATGCACAATTTATCAATGTACTTAAATCTTCTAGGGTTCAAAGTTAGGACATTTTTTGTTTGGTGCTTCTTCTTGGTTCTCTTGGTTAAAGTGTCTTCTTCACCATGTTTTTCTCTTGGTGCTTCTTTTAATTGTTTCTTGGAGATGTATTTTAGCTCTGTATAATATGAAATAGTGAGAACTGCTAGGATGTAGATCACTCACCAAATAATATTGTGCATTGGAATATATACCCACCTTTAAACCAATTTGATTAGAACAACCCAAAATGGATGAAAGGGTGCTAATGCAAGATCTAGGTAAATGGGGGACTTGGGTATTCCTTATTGAATAAAGTGTGTTTCTGATATGTAAATGTATGAAAGAGACTTATTGTATGTCAAAGGCAATGATTGGTAGTAAGATACATGATATTAGATCTGATGTATAAAAGGAAATACAAGATGAAAAGGAGAAGAATGAACTCACCTTGAAATCTAGGAGAGGAGGAACAAACTTCAAATGTAGAAATTAGTGTTGCAAAATTCTCAGAATCGGGAACTATACTAGATCTAGGACCCTGAGACCTGTATTTTTTTACTGTGAAATTTGTAGATCCAAAGGATAATGCCGACTTAAGTCGGCCTTGACCTAGAAATTTGACCTTGTCTCGTAGAATCAAAACTGATGATATCTAAAGGGGATTTGTCACTAGTTTCAAAACTCTAAATATTCAGATCCAATACTGCACCACTCGCTCCTGGACATAAGAAAGAAGGGGAAATTGTTCTGGAAAGGGCCTTAATTTTGTCAAGCCCTTGTATAGGAATTAAACTTGAAATAAAATTGAAGTTGCATAAGGAAATGTAATGTAGATCTGAAACACAAATCACCTTATACCTCAATGATGCAATGCCTCTTTGGATATGATCACAAGTGTTGATGGAATAGCTTGGACCTCACAAAATGCCAATGGAAATCATGAAACCAACTCCTTGAATAATGAATGTTGTAGTTTATCACAAATTTAGATTGGGGAAGAAAGAGAAGAAAAAGACTTGATGGATGAATGTTCATATCCTCCCTTGATTTCTAAGTCCTTTGCTTGGCCTTCAATGAGGAAATAAGCTATATCTATGGAGGGAAATTCCTTGAATGCATGAGGAAAATGATGGATTGAAAAATTGAAATGCTTGATAGCTTCCTTGCACTTGAATTCTTGATAATGGATGCCTTCACTAATGGATGCTTACTTGAACTTGGATCTCTTGAATGCATAATATCTTACTTTTATTAAGATGTCTCTTGAATTGTAGGTATGTAATGGATGTGAAAATGAGAGGGATAGGTCTCCCTTTATACACATTTCAGGCCTCAGAGTTCACAAAGCCAACCTTGATTAAGTACCTAAGAGAAACAACCTCGCATCAGGTTCAGAGCCTACTAAAAATAAATGCCCTAGGACAAGGCCAACCTAAGTTGGTCTTTTCCAAGTATACTTTCTAAAATTTATCTCGGGACCAAGGGTTGTGCACTAAAATGGAGATCTGGAAGCCTAGTTTCTTGAGAAATCAAGAGAACTCCCAAGATGTAAAAGGAATGTCAAAGGACCTAGATGGAAGATGAATTATGTGAATGGATAAAAAATGGGAAATCATGCATAGAAGCTAGAGCCATCCTTGATTTTTGACAAATAATGTTGATTTGAAGGATGCACATGGGCTAGAAAGATTTGAACTCAAAGTGGGAACCTATAGATGGTAAAATGGGGCTAAAATGAGTACTTAATAAGCATGCTTACTTTTAAGGATGACACATTTATCCCCATCTTTAGTGGGAGTATGGGTCCACCTCATGCTCACAAGACTAATTTTAAGGGAATAAGCCCCCAAACTAAGGATCTCAACTCGTACATGCATATGCAAGGATAGAAAACAACAAAAAAGGCCAAGAGCTTACTAAGATTCCAAGTCAACTAGTTGAAGAGATCTCTCTAGAAAAATGTCTCAACCACTAATATCATTCTCATAAAGATATTGCAAGAGAACAAGTGGTCACCTGAAAAGGGAAAGAGCATACATCAAGGATAATATAAGACTCCATGATCTAGTTCAATAGAAAAGTATGTTGTGCTATGGAACTATGGAGGAGAGATCAAGATAGTCATGGATGACACAGACTAGGAAAATTATGTTGCACTAGGTGATCCATGAGATATAGATGAAAGAGAGAGAAGGGGTAAATAGTCTACCAAATTATTTTATGCTAGTTCCACCCATCAAAGAGAGGAGGAGGTGGTCAATCAAAGCACCAAATGCATGTGGTCAGTCAAAGTGCCAAATGTGCGCGGTCAGTGAAAGGACCAAATGTGTGCGAAAAGTCAAAGAACCAAATGTGTGTGGTTAGTTATGGGACAAAATGTGTGTAGTCAATCAAAGGAAAAAATGTGTGTGGTCAGTCACGGAATGAAATGTGTGTAGTAAATCAAAAGACCAAATGTGTTTGGTCTGTCAAAGGACCAAATGTACTCATAAAATGATAGGTAAAATGGTCTAGAAAATTGTGCTATGCTAGTCAATCGATCCCAAAAATGTGAAAAGGAGAGTGATCTCGCCCTAGAAAATTGTGTTATTCTTGTGTACTCTCTCTCTCTCTCATGCTTAAAATAAACAAGATATATGAAATAAGGAGGCTATGTATGCCCCCCTTAAGATGGAAAAATAATTACTATTTTTTCATCTTAAGGAAATGATGAACAAGGATAAAGAAGTTTCAACATCAAGATAGTATCCACAAGAAAATCCCATTCCAAACCAAAGAGACCATAGCTCCTACGAGGCCATGGAAGGGATGAATGAAAAAGTGATACCATGCAAAAAGTGTAAAAGGGATCCTTGTGAATGATGAAACATTGTTTAGTCTCTAAAATAAGGGATCTATTTACCATGGAAACAAAAAAGTGAATAATGGAAAGAGGTTATGATCAAGGATGTGTATCCCTAATGTATCCCAATATTTCTATGTAATATTGGATGTCACATGATAGACAAATACTTCTTAATCAAGGGAAATGTTGACCCTTAAAGAGAATAAGAGAGATTGATAGAATACCCTTGCCGCCCATGTGGAGAAAAGGATAAAGAGGACCTATTATGCTACTCACAAAGTATGATCACTCCATGCATGAAAATGCACCCCCAAGGAATAGGCTAACAATGTTACTTAGTGTGAAGTAACATAATAGGGAATTTAGATGTTATTTAAAGAAATCAGGATTAAAAAACACCTCATCATGATAAGATATGTGAATAATGTCATTATCAATTATTTGTTTAATTTTGTAATATAAGGATTGACATTCATGAGTATAGTGGTCATGATATCAGTGACACGTGTAGAAAGGATATTCATAAGATGTTGACTACGCTATTTTTTTTCATTTAGGCCTAGTAATCACCTTAGTGTGAAGAAGATTAGTAAAAAGCATTTCTTGATTAAAGGAAGATATAGGAGAAGTGTAAGGTTATGAAGGATTGGATACTTCAATAGGTTTCTTATTATTCTCCATGCTTTATTGTGCATATCGTTAACCATGTTTGGGTTTGTGATTGACGATATTGTTAACGTTGAGAGTAATTTTTTGTGGTAGTTTGTAAGGATTAAATGCTAATCCATAAAAATGTTCATGCCCCTTGTTTCCTAAAGGAACTTAAATTCCTTGTCCATATTTTCCACATCTATTCCCTTTGAATCCATAATTCTCTAATAAATTATAACTAGGGCCATAATGAGAATCCATATAAAAAAGAGTTAATGGAGCCTCTTGAGTCACTATGTCATAAAAATCAGGTTTGGTAGTTTCTAAAGATTCACTGGTGGAAACAAAAACAAAGTTCTTACCAAGCTCATAAAAAATAGGTGTTGATGTTATAGGTTATTTGTCAAGTTTAGGTTGTTAACATTCAAGTTTTGGAACTTTATACTCTCTTATATAAGTTGTTGTAAAATATAAGGTTGCCCAATCATCTTCTGAAAGGACAATAGTATAAGAAGGATCATCCTTAGGTTCTTGATATTTTTTTTCTTCAATAGACCTAGGTTTATTTCTTGACTCAATATTCAAACAAATATTCAGGCTATCTTCTATCATAAGTGTGTACATTAGATTATTGTAGATAAACTTGACTTTTTGATGGAGAGTGGAAGGAACAACATGCATAGCGTGCAACCAAGGTCTTCCCAAAAGAAGGTCATAATTAAGAGGTCTAGGAATCACATGAATAGGATCATCTAGAATAACCAAAGCTACTTTAATAGTTAATGTGATAATACCCAATGTTTTCTTAGCAATATTTTCAAAGCCACAAATAGGAATGTAATCATGTATATTAGTTTTCGATTAATGGCAATAGTAGTTTTAATAGTTGAAACATCAGCTTTGATAGCTTTCAACATGTCCATACTACAAATATTTATTCCTGAGCTATTATCAATCAAGGTCCTATGAATGAGATTATCATTGATAAGGATAGCCACCATAAGGGCATCATATTTATATTAAACTTCTTTAGAAGGTAAATCATCATTGTTAAAGACAATTTGAGCTTAGATAAGAATAGCATACATACATTCCAAAAATGAATTCATATTATCCTGATTAGGTGGTGGATTTGGAAGAGTGGTTAAAGCTTTTTGTAAGGCTTCAAGATATGTAGGAGAATTTTGAATAAGTTCCCAAAGAGAAATATTAGCACGAGTAGCAAGTAATTTCTCTACCAAATCATACTCCTTTCAAAGATGTTGAGGAAGATAGGGTGGAGGAGGAAGCATAGGTTGAGCACATGGGAGAGAAGTAGGAACAACCAAATTAGTAGGTGGAGGATTATTTCTTATACAATAGGTGTGAGCCAGAACATGATATTCCTTATTAAACTCTAAAGGATTCCTAGATTTTCCATTCATGGTTATAACTGGCTTATTCAAAGTTTTAAAAGAATCTTGTTGATTATATCCTTTAGGTTACTGAAATCACAGAGTGAAAGTTTAAGAATAATGTTTAGGAACACCTTTAACAGTAACTATAAGTTTTTTAGGTGCTTGGAATTAATTCAATTAAGTGTATCCTTTACATTGATCATAGGATTATTGGCTACTATAGATTGAGCATGAATAATGACTTTAGGTGTAGTCAAAATATTGACCATCTTGACTTAATCAAGCTCTTGATTATTCATGGGTTCATCATTAGATGGGAGAGCATCAAGGAAATTAGTAATGATAATATCCTTTTCTTGCAAGGTGTCATCATGAGTAGGAAAACCTTCCATTAATGTTTCATCTTTAGGAGTATCAAACGAAGGTAAGGTGATATTAAAAAATGTGTTTATAATATCCTCCTCTTGCTCTAAAATTTCCACATAAAGGGAGTATGTCTTGGGAGAAGGAGAAACATCAATCATAAATGCATCATCTTTTGAGGAAGAAGGTGATATGTCAACCATTATATCATCTTATTTTACCAATATTGCTTCATGAGGAAGAAAGTAATCAATGTCATTATCCAAGGGTTCATCCTATACAGGATAATCATCAAGGGTAGGAACATCTCTATGAAAAAAAAAAACTATGGGAGAAGAATATTTATGGTTCATTAAATCTAGATCCATAGAGGGGAAGGAATTGAGATAAATAGAAGATAAAGTATCATCATCCCTAACCAAAGTATCCTCATATATAAGGCTTATATTAGGAGAAGAAATAACATCAATCCTTAAATCTCCTCCACAAAGAGGAAGATCATTGAGATAAAGGTTAAAATCATCTTCTCACTCCAATATATCCTTAGAAGGTGATAAAAGAGAGGATAAAGAAACATAACATGCATGAAATTGATTCTTTTTAGTGATAGCATAATGTAAAGGCAAGTTAATAGGAGGATGATATTTTTTCTCAAAAGTGATAGAATGATTTTAGGATAATGCCTTAAATAAATTTTGCAACATGAGAAGAAAGAAATAAGTGTGTACAAATCAATAAAACGTAACAACTATGCAAATGCAAGATTCAACAAAAATGCATATAAAGTAGATATAGATGCATGCATAGATAATATAACTACCAAAATATCCAAATGCATATATTGTAGAAATATTATGTAGATGCATACAAAATAGATAAAGATATCTAATTGCATAGAAAGAGGATCTAACACCAAAATTAGAATATAAGTCTGGTTCACCAAAATGTACAATATAAAATGGTAAGAAATGTTAGGATGTAGATCACCCACAAAATCATATTTTGCATTGAAATACAAACCAACCCTTAAACCAATCTGATTAGCACAACCCAACAAGGATGAAGGGGTTCTAATGCAAGATTTAGGTGAAAGGGGGATTTGGGTATTCCTTATTGAATAGAGTGTGTCTATGATATGTAAATGTATGAAAGAGACTTATGCTATGAGAAAGGAAATGATTGCTAGCAAGATATGATACAATATCTTATGTATAAAATGAAATGCAAGATGAAAAGGAGAAGAATGAACTCACCTTGAAATCTAGGAGAGGAGGAATAAACTTAAAATATAGAAATGACTATCACAAAAGTGTTGGAACCGGGAACTTTTTTGGATCTAGGACTTTGAGACCTGTATTTTTTAACTATGAAATTTTTAGATCCAAAGGACAATGCTAACTCAAGTCAGCCTTGTCCTAGAAATTAAACCTTGTCCTGGAGACTCAAAAATTGATGAAATTTGAAGGGGATCTGTCACTGGTTCCAAAAATATGAAAAATATAGGTCTGAAACTGTGCCATCTGTTCCTGCATAGAAGAAAGAAGGGGAAATTATTGTGGAAAAGGGATTAATTTGGACAAGTCCCTCTATAGGAATTAACCTTAAAATTAAATTTAAGTTTCATAAGGAAATGTAATCTAGATCTGAAACACAAATAACCTTATACCTCAATGATAAAATGCCTCTTTGGAGATGATCACAAGCGTTGATGCACTATCTTAGACCCCAAAAAAACCAAATTATAATTCATGAAACCAAACCCTTGAATGATGAATGTTGTAGTTTTCCTTAATGTTGGATTGAGGAATAAAGAGAAGAAGAATACTTGATGTACTTGATGGATGAATGTATATCTCCTCCCTTGATTAAAAACTCCTTTATTTGGCCTTGAATGGGGAAAGAAGCTATATCTATTAAAGGAAATGAATTTAATGCAAGATGGAAATGATGCATGAAAAGTTGAAATTTTTTATGGTTTCCTTTCACTGGAATGCTTGATAGGCTTGAATTCTTGATATTGGATGCCTTCACTAATGGATGCTTGCTATAACATGGATCTCTTGAATTCACAATAACTTACTAGAATGAAGATTTCTCTTGAGTTGTAGGTATGTAATGGATGTAAAAATGAGAGGGGAAGGTCTCCTTTCATACACATTTAGGGGCCCATATTTCACAAGGCCAACCTCGATTAAGCACCTAGGAGAAAGAACCTTGCATCGATCCTAGAGCCCACTAAAAAGTAGTTCCCTAGGACAAGGCTGACTTAAGTCAGCATAGTCTAGGAAAAGGTTGACCTAAGTTAGGAAAAGTCTGACCTAATTCATCCTTATCCTAGCATACTTTTTCAAATTTATCCTAGGACCTAGAGTTGTGTCCTAAAAGGGAGATCTGGAAGCCCAACTTTGTTGGGAAATCAGGACAACTCTTGAGATGTAAAATGCATGTAAAATTACCAATATGTAATATTAATTATGTGAATGGATAGAAAATGGAAAATCATTCATATAAGTTAGAGCCATCCTTTAGTTTTGAAAAAATAATGTTGACTTGAAGGATGCACAAGGGCTAGAAAGACGTGAAATCAATGTGGGAACCCATAGTTGCCAAAATGGGGCTAAAATGAGAACCTAATAAGGGTCCTTACTTTTTAGGATGGTACAATATCCATCCTTTCTTAGTTCTTTAGTGTTTGGGATACTTTGTAATGTCCTCTATTGGGACTTTACTTGATTTACCCTAAAATTCCTAACTAGGGTTTGGATTGCACTTGGGAATGGAAATTTGTAATGTTCCCTACTTGGAGGCTACCAATTACTAAAGATTAACATTCATCACTATGAATTTAAATAATACTAAATTAAGAAATAATTTTTTATTCATAACACATACTTAACACATAATTACATCTCTCCCAATCATCAACCCTAAGAAGGATGGGGATTTACTTGTCCTTAGGGAAACTAGGCACCGATCTGGAAATAGGATCCTTCAAGGTTTTTGGAAAACATATTTATATCCATCTCAAGACTTCTCCCTCAAGGTTTTTGGGATACATGTCCTTACTGCATATTGGAATTTCGTTACCTTGTGAGGTTTTATGTATGTATGTATGTATGTATGTATGTATGTATATGTTATTATCAACATATATATAATATAAATATATTAGAATATATAATGGCTCTTTATCCCTAATATAATTCAAATATAATATTTTGTAATCAGTATTAATTCATTGATTCTTTCCAGTAATACATATGATTCATTTCCATTTCATCTCTTCCCTGTGAAGAGTATCAAATATATTTATCTCTTATTCCTTCCATGATGTTTGAATGAGAGGAATGTACTTCCTTCTTATTCCTGGTGTGTTGAAGTGATGCCTCTAACAAAGATTTCCTTATCTTTTTATAATAGCCCTTCTCTTTATTCCCACCCTTTCCTATAATATTGACCAATCATTTTATTACTCTCAACTGATACCTTATTACATAGTAATAAATAAATATCTCCTCAAATATTTCTATCCCTATTCAAATACCTAAATAGGTGAGAGGATTTGTTTTGAAACATCCTCCTATAGTGTGTATTAAAACTAACATTCATGGGGCAGCCAAGGGAAATCTAGGGTCTTTTGGTTGTGGGGGACTGGTATGTGATCATAATGGTAAGTTTGTCTTGTATGTTTCCTTACCTTTTGGAATAATGACAAAAAGTGTTTCTGAGGAAAATGCAACCTACATTGGAATCAAATTGGTATTCTTTGATGGTTATTAAAAGATCTGGTTAGAGAGTGACTCGGTAAACATTATCAACTATCTTAGTGGTGTTCAAGCTCCTAGTTTTACAATCAGAAGCTTAATCTTCTATATCATTGAAATGATTAAATATTTTGATGATTAAAAAATATCCTATCTCTTTTCAAAGGAAATAAAATTCCTAATGGTTTTGTTAATGTTTGTGTCAAGTATCGTAAAAAGTTATAATGGGGGACTTATGATCGAATGCCCATGGAAATTTTAAAAAAATCTCATTACTGATAATAGTCGATTATGCTAAAAGGATGAATCTCTTTGTAATATTGGCTCATTACACTTGGCTTGTGCAAATGGGAAGGATGAGATGTTTGATCACCATTATGGGATCAAAAGGAAGGTCTTTTAATTACATTTTTTCATGACCTGGTGTTTTTTCCATTGTGCTTTTAACTTGATTTATGGGTTCTTTATTTTCCCTGTTTGGTCTCTATCCCCTTGTTAATTCTTGAAACATTATGGGTATTGAGAGAAATAGGGAAAAGCCCTCTTCTTATGAAAAATAGAAGAATAATAATCTTGTTTTGGATAATATCTCAACAAGTGTTATCACTCCATATTTGGAGAAACTCCATGGTTGTGATCCTCTAGTGACCAATGAATTTCTAGAAGGGTAGGAGAATGAGATTTGCATGTATATATGGTGGAAATCTCAGTTATTTAAGAACTCAATTTTGAAGTCATTAGAATGTTGGTGGAGGGAAAGAAATTTTACAAGGATAGAAAGGCATGTGATGAAATAGTGAATATCTCTTTGAAAGAAGGAAAATGATAGAGGGTTAAAAGACGTACTGATGGGGATATGAGCATGCATCCATTAGACCTATTTGAGATGAAGTTTTATAAGTTATTATGAGGTACTTAACCCTAGATGGTCCATTTACAAGACCTTTTAGCTATCATTTCATGATTGTAAATCAATTTAGGTATGATAGATGGATTTCTCTACCCTTTTATCTTTTCTCTACAGTGTGATTCAAGCACATAGAAAGAACCCCAATTGCCCAATTTTCCATGAAGGCTTCATACTACTCATTGAATATGTGAAAGATTTGTCTATTCATCCTAAACCTTCATATTCTAAACATACAATTGAGTTTGCCCAAAATGTACATAGGCATTACTCCGATTTCTCTTATGAACATCAAGATGCCCCATTTGATGAAGAAGCCTACTATTATGGTGGTAATTTCATACATCCTTAAAAGGATAATTTCCCCCATAATTAGCCCCATGGGTATGAACTAGATAAAGAAGATTGTTATTATCAGCCCTTAGTAGAGTACATTCTTGATTGGGAGATCCAACAATCTTGAGATCTTTAGCTCTTCTTAAGGCTCTTTCTTATCCTTCTTAGGGTTCTTTTCTCTACCTTAACAAGAGGACACTCTCTGATATTCCTCTTCTTCACAAGATCTCACTGATCAACTTCAAAACCCCACTTCTCCTTTCTAGACTTGCTAGGCATTCATAAGTCCTACTAATTAAATCAAATCTCCATCTCCTTCATAGGCATGGAAATAGGTGCTTGGGATTTACCTCTACTCATTTCAATGAATTTTGGTTTCTTTTCAACCAATATTTCATTGGTTTCTTCATTGATCTCTTGGTCTCCTATATTTTAGGCCTAGTAGCCTTTTTGTCCCAATTAGGCCTCCTAATTATGGTAACCTTGGAACTACTCCAAAATTCCCTTAACAAGCCACCAAATCCACCCTAGATCCTTTAATACCACACACTAGGCTTTGAGATTTTCTAGGTTTGGGCTACTTAAGGTGTCTATACAATAGGTTTCCAAGAAAGGACCATTTTCAAGGGTTTCTAGGGTCTCTGAACCAGTCTAAACTTCAAGGACTCAAAATGTATGAAAATGAACTCATCTTGTTTCCTCCTCTTGAGAATAGAGGCTTGACACATTCATCCACACTCATCAATAAAATATTGGCACAAACCAATCAGCTGACACCATCTTTAACCCTCTACAACTTAGCAAGCTCCCAACCAAATAGCTCTAGACCCGCCTAGGGCTTGCTTGTAAAAATAGCAACCATGCTCAAAAAAAACCCAAAACACATATTTAAAAATTATTTATAGTTCCCTTATTTATTCCAAGTGTCCATGATGATTCAACTAGAGGAAATCAAGAAGGAGCCATTTTTAGACAATCCACTCTGTACAGGACAGTGAGCCTAAGAAACAAAAGATATTTACAAAATACTATCAAAATGTACAAAATTTGAGAAATAATGCAACACAAAGGATCTAAATACAAAGAAAAATAAGATCATGCCATAACAGTTCACCATTCAATCCATTATAGTGTGGATTATGGCTCTAATGCGTGACTGTGTTGTAAAAACTAGACAGTTTTCTTTCTTCTTCCAATAAGTATGTACACAATGATGACCAACCCTTCAATTAGGGTTCATTTAAGCTTATATAGTCTCCACACGCATTCTCAGACCTTAGGTTTGGCCTTTCACCCCATTTATGGACTTTTGCACTTTTTAAGGAAAGTTGTCATAACAACTTTTCAAAGTTGCAAAGTTGTCATGAGCAACTTTTGCATTTTTGACATTTCATTGCTCCTATCTTACACAGTTCAACTAAGAATCAACATAATTTATTCCAACTCATGCATAGACCTCTTTTAACAACTTGTCACTCACTTTGGAGTCCTAGTCCATCCATTGACCAACTTTGACCCTTATAGAATTAAGGCAAAAATAGACTAGTTAGGAATTTTGGACTAAGGTAAACACTAAGAAATTAAACACACCTATTACATGAATCTCACACACAACTTGGGACTTTATAATAGTCCTTATTCTCTATTGGTTGGCTAGAACCACCTACAAGCCAAATTTGTAAAGGATCTTCACTAGGACCCTTAGGTGCTCTTGCACCATTCTCCCCCTGCAGAAAGAAAGTTAAGTTACATCAGGGGTTAGTAACTCTACACTTATTCCATGCTTCTTGAAGTCACTCTCTTTTATCCAAGTTTCCTCAAACTCAATTTGTTGCATCCACTTGACTAGATGTTCCATATAGATCTTATGCCTAGTCTTCTTTTGAAGTCTAGAATCTATGACCCTTTCAGCTTGAGGCTTGGTCTGGACAGGTATACTAAGTTCTTCCACAACCTTTTCCATTTCTGTACTATATTCCTACTCCTTTATATCTTTGACTTTGTATTTTGTCAAATCTTTAACATTGAAAATATGAGAGATGGATAGCTCCTTGGGTAGATCTAATTTGTATGCATTAAGGCCATACTTAGCCAATACCTTGCATGGTCCAACTCTCCTCATCTGAAGCTTGCTTGGAATGCCCTTTTATAGTCTATCCTTATTGAGATACACCATCACCAAATCCCCTACTTCAAACTACATATATCTTCTCCCTTCATCTACCTTAGCTTTGAGATTTTGGTTTGCTTCCATTAGAGTCTTCTTCACTTGTTCATGGACCTCTCTCATGGATTGGGAAAAATAATCAGCATGGCTTCTAATCCCTTCATGATCCTTTAACTCTTTGAGCTCACAAATTCCCCTTGAACGAAGACCATACACAATTTCAAATGGGCTCTTCCCTATGGACCTATTTGTACTATAATTATAGGAAAATTCAGCTTGAGGGATTACTTGATCCCATCCTTGACCATATTCTTTAGTCGGACACCTTAGCAAATTTCCAAGGACCCTATTTATTACTTCTATTTGACCATCTATTTGAGGATGGTATGCAGAACTATGTGCTAAGTTGGTTCCCAACCTCTTCCAGAGTGCTTTCCAGAATTCCCCATAAATTTAACAACCCTGTCTGAGACAATGTTGATTGGTAGGCCATGGATTCTTACTACCTCGCTAAAGAAGAGTTGGGCAATGTAACTAGCATCATGGGTTGTTTTGCAGGGTATAAAGTGACTCATCTTGCTAAATCGGTCTACCACAACATACACACTATCCAAACCAGTCTTTGTTCTAGGTAATCCCACTATAAAATCCATTTCTATGCACTCCCAAGGCCTATTAGGTGTGGGAAATGGTTGATAAAGTCCTGAATTTGAAGATGTGCCTTTGGATTTTTGACATATCACACACAATTCAACATATTTTCTTACATCCTTCTGCATTTTATGCCAATGGTAGAATCTTTCAATTAGATCTAAGGTCATATTCAATCCAAAGTGACCACTGAGACTACCACTATGTTTTTCTTGAATGGGGTTTTCCCTCATGGATCCTCTTGGGACACACAATTGTTTACCCTTAAATAGAAAACCATTCTGTAGGGTGTATTCAACAAACTTACTATTAAAATGGTTATTAAAATCAAGGCATACCTTATAGACTTCTGATAAATCTACATCCCCTTCATACAAGTCCTTGAATCCTTCACCTCCTATGCTCTGCAATTTCTTGGACAGTGAGAAATCTCCTACTAAGGGCATCTGCAACTTTATTATTCAGTCATTTCTTATGTTTGATAGTAAATGTATATTATTGTATGAATTTCATCCATTTAATGTGCATAAGACTAATTTTCTCTTAAGTTTTGATATAGCTTAGGGCTTGGTTATATATATATATGTATATATATATATATATATATATATATATATATAACTCCTTTGGCAATAGATAATGCCTACACTTCTTGAGGGCTTGGACCAATACATATAACTCTAGATCATAAGATGAGTATCTTGACTTGGCTTCATTAAACCTTTCACTATAGAAGGCTAGTGGCCTCCCTTCTTGACTTAACACTGCCCCCACATCTATGTTTCTTGCATCACACTCCACAATAAACAATCTATCAAAACTCGGTAGCACAAGGATGGGTTGTGTAGCTAATTTTGTCTTTAACCTCTCAAAACCTTCATTTTCTTCCTTGATCCACATGAATTTAGTCCTAACTCCACCTTTTATAGTATCTAGGATAGGTGTGCACATCTCACTGAACCTTCTCACAAAATTCCTATAAAACTAAGCCAATCCATGGAAGCTCCTCAATTCAGTCCCTATTTTCGGAGTAGACCAACTTAGGATTGCTTCTACTTTACTTTTGTCCATTTTAAAATAACCTTGTGAGACTACAAAGCCTAGATATTAAAGTTCTTGTTTCATGAACTCACTCTTTTCAAGGTTAATAGTCAACTTCTCTTCTTGTAGTTTCTTAAACACAATCTCTAGGTGTTTCATATGCTCTTCTTTTGTCTTACTAAAAATGAGGATTTCATCTAAGTACACTACTACAAAGACACCTATATAATCTTTCAGGACTTCATTCATTACCCTCATAAAAGTACTATGTGCATTTGTGAGACCAAATGGCATTACTAACCACTCATAGAGTCCCTCTATGGTTTTAAAGGAAGATTTCCACTCATCCCCCTCTTTCATCCTAATTTGGTAGTACCCACTCTTAAGGTTAATTTTTGAAAATTACCTAGCACCCCCAAGATAGTCCATCAAGTATTATATTATAGGAATAGGAAATATATATCTAATTATTATCCTATTTATTTCCCTAGAATCAATACGCATCCTCCACTTACCTCCCTTTTTAGGTGCCAAAACCACTGGAACAACACATGGGCTAATACTCTTTCTAATTAGGCCTTGGTCCAACAATTCTTGTACTAGCCTTGCAATCTCCTTGTTTTGATTCGGTGTCATCTTGTAGGAAGCTTTATTAGGCAATGAAATCCTTGGCACAAAATCAATCTGATGGCTAATATCTCTTTGTGGAGGTAGGGTGGATGGTGTTCCATCACAAATGATGTCCTTGAACTTGTCTAGCAATTGTTTGATCTCTATAGGCATAGGTGTTTGTTTATGTGTCTCTTCTTCTTTCGATTTCATAGTGATGGAATATCCAATCCTTTCTTCCTTCATGTCATATAAGAATTATTTCCCACTCATTAAGAGTATGTTTGAGTCAAAATTATTCACTGCTTCCTCTTCTATTAGAGACTGTATCATATAGGTGACTCCGTTATTCTTTAAAGTATACTTTTTATCCTTTCCATGGTGGACTGCTTCTCTATCATACTGTCATGGTCTTCCTAGAAGTAGATGACAGGCATCCATAGGGATGACATCACAAAGTATCTTGTCTTGGTACTCTCCTATGGTGAATTCAACCCAAACTTTCTCATTGACTAGTATATTCTGCCCTTTGTTTAACCAAGTCACCTTGTATGGATATGCATGTGGTATCTTAGAGAGCTTTAATTTATACACTGCCTCCTTAGAGATTATATTATCTGTTGATCCTGAGTCAATGATGGCTCTACACACTTTAACAAGAATCTTACATTAGATTATAAAGAGTTCTCTTCTCTGTTTGTGCTCTTCTTTATCAGGTTCTTTGATCAAAATTCTCCTAAGCATGAGGTTCTCACCTTTCTCTGAGTCTAGTGTGATCTCTGACTGCTTCACATGACCTTCCTCTTCTTGAACATAGGCTATCTTCTTCTCACCTTGTGAGGATGATGCTTTGTCTGGACACCTATAGGTAGGGTGACCTATTTGTCCACAGTCATAATATTTCATACTAGCAAAGTGTGAACCTCTACTAAAACCTCCATATCTACCTCTTCCATAGTCACCTCTGCTACTTGAATCATTCATTTTTTCAATCAATTTGGACTCCCTTTGACTTCTATGCTCAGTATTTATGCCACTAGAGCCCCCTCTATGTCCACCCCTAAAGTCTCTACCTCTTCCTTGGCCTCTAGAACTAGACTCTTGTTTCTTTTTGATTCTTTCCTCCACCTTGAGGGCCATTTGAAAACAACCATGGACAATAGTAAGGGTAAAGAGGCTTAGTTCTTCTTGGATGCTCCACCTAATTCTGTTTAGGTATCTTTCCACTCTAATTCTTCCCTCTTCACATACGTTGGACCTAAGACACAACTTTTGGAACTCCTCTATATAAGAGGCAACATCCATGTCCTTTTGCCTGAGATTTTCTCTTTTTGTGTAGTTGAATTTCATAGTCATATGGTATAATGGTAGATAGATTTCTTTGATTTTAGTCACCATAACCTTCCAATTTGTTATAGGCTTCTTCCCTTATCTTTCTATTTTTTCTTGTATAAACTTCCACCAAGTTAGGGCTTGTCCCCTCAACCTATATTTTTCTATCTTCACCTTTTAGGCTTTGATGATCCCTTCAGATTCAAAATGATTTTCCATGCCTTCTAGTGATTCAATCACCATTTCTGCATCCATTCTGCCAGTAAAAACATGGATACCCTCAAGTGCTTTGCCACTCAATTATTTGAGGGCTCTAAGGAAAGTTTCTTCTGCCAATGGAGGGCCAAGTTCTGGTTCTATATCCTCTTCATCTAATTTCTTTCCTTTCCCTTTATCATTTTCCAACTGTTCTTTGACCTTGTCAGTTTATTCTGCAACTTCTTCTAGTTTTTCCTTCACTACATCTAAGGCTTCCTCTAGTATTCTATTATTTTCTTGTTGTTCTATCAAGTCCATTTCTAACTTTGCATTTGTCACCATGGTGCTCTCACTCACTGATTCACTCACCTCTGACATGCACTGCCCTTTTTGCAAGTCTTTCTATGCTCTGATACAACTTTTATGGGGAGATCCAACAATATTGAGCTCTTTATCTCTTCTCAAGGCTCTTTCTTAGCCTTCTTAGGGTTCTTTTCTCTACCCTAACAAGAGGATACTCTCTGAGATTCCTCTTCTTCACAATATCTCACCTATCAACTTCAAAACCCCACTTCTCCTTTCTAGACTTGCTAGGCATTCATAAGTCCTACTAATTCAATCAAACCTCCATCTCCTTAATAGGAATGGAAATAGGTTCTTGGGATTTCTCTCTACTCATTTCAATTACTTTTGGTTTCTTTTCAACAAATATTTCATTGGTTTCTTCATCGATCTCTTGGTCTCCTATATTTTAGGCCTAGTATCCTTTTGTCCCAATTAGGCCTCCTAATTCTGGTAATCTTGGAATTACTCCAAAATTCCCTTAACAAGCCCCTAAATCAACCCTAGATCCTTTACTACCACAGCCTAGGCTTTGATATTTTCTAGGTTTGGCCTACTCAAGTTGTCTGTACAATAGGTTTTTCAAGAAAGGCCTATTTTCAAGGGTTTCTAGGGTCTCTTGACCAGTTTGAACTTCAAGGACTCAAAATGTATGAAAATTAACTCACTTGTTTCCTCCTCTTGAGAAAAAAGTCTTGACACATTCCTCTAGACTCCTAAATTAAATATTGGCACAAACCAATACGCTAACACCATCTTTAACCCTCTGCAACTTAGCAATCTCCTAGCTAGATAGCTCTGGACCCGCCTAGGGCTTTCTTGTAAAAACATAAACCACACTCAAAACAAACCCAAAAAACATATTTATAGTTCCCTTCTTGATTCTAGGTGGCCATGATTATTCAACCAAAGGAAATCAAGAAGGGGCCATTTTTTAGACAATCCACTCTGTACAGGATAGTGATCCTGAGAAACAAAAGATAATTATAAACTACTATCAAAATGTATAAAATTTGAAAAATAATTCCACACAAAGGAAATACATACAAAGAACTATAATATCATGCCATAATAGGTCACCATTCAATCCATTATAGTGTGGATTATGGTTCTAATGCGTGACTATGTTGTAAAACTAGACAATTCACTTTCTTCTTCCAATAAGTCTATACACAATGATGACCAACCCTTAAATTAAGGTTCATTTAGGCTTATATAGTCTCCACACATGTGATCAAACCTTAGGTTTGGCCTTTCACCCCATTTACAGACTTTTGCAATTTTTAAGGAAAGTTGTCGTGACAATTTTTTAAAGTTCCAAAGTTGTCATGAGCAACTTTTGTAATTTTGCATTTTTGACATTTCATTGCTCCTAGCTTGCACATCTCAACTAAGAATCAGCATAATTGATTCAAAATTATGAATAGAATGCTTTTAACAACTTTTCACTCACTTTGGAGTCCTGTTCCATCCTTTGACCAACTTTGACCCTTCTAGCATTAAGGTAAACATAGTCTAGTTAGGAATTTTGGACTAAGGTAAACACTAAGAAATTAAGCACACCTATTTACATGATTCTCACACACACCTTAGGACTTTATACTAGTCCTTATTCTCTGGTGGTTTTCTAGAACCACCTACAAGCCAAAATTGTAAAGGATCTTCACTAGGACCCTAAGGTGCTCCTGCACCAGTTCTAGACTCCAAAATACCAAGTTCTACTAAAAAGAGTAAATCTGAGGTGGGGGGTTCTTATAAATATTCAAAGAAAAAAAAGGATTAGGATAAGTAAAAGGGCCCTAATTTTTCTCTTTCTATGATTCGAGACAAAAGGAGGACTAGTAAAAAAGAAGATAAATGAGGAGGCTTGGGATAGGGATGACATCCCTAACTCTAGGATTGATCCAAAAGGGATGGAGTTTCACATAGATATCCCTATTGAAATAGAAAAAATTACCTCCTATGGATATGGAGAAGGGGTCTTCCACCACCATAAAATAGTAAATGTTGATGGTGCCCAAGAATGTGAAGGAAGGACAAAGAAACCTCTTCAAATGGTTGTCTAAAATCAACTTGTTTAAGGATATGGTTAATATCCTTGATAAAAAAGTGGATATGGGACAGAATATGTTGAGTAAGAACCCTAATTTGGAAAATGTTGATAAAGTTCTTATTCTTATCCAATATGTGTCCAAGGATGTGGAATCTATGAAGATGGATCATGAGGAAAATATTGGGTTTCTAGAAGAGACCATCAATAAGTTACATGAAATGCTATAGGAATATTATTGTTATGAGTAGAATGACTATGCAGAATAGTAGATAAAACCTTCAAAAACTATATGTAAATGCACATGACCTCAAAGGCTAGGAAATGGAAAACTCAAGCACTCCTTTTGCTACTGTAGAGGACGAAGGGAAAACTGCTGCTCTAGATCAACATGATACAACTACATGACCTATTCTTGGCTTCTCAACTAGAATGCCCACCATGATAAAGATAATATTTATCAAGCCCCTATTGTACATGATGTTTTGAAAATCAATAAAAGAGTTATTTGAAAGAATGTATAATCAACAAAAATGTTAAAGAATCTTGAATAGGCTTTTGGGTCTGTCGATCCTTTTGGTTTCTTTTTGTTTAGACATTGGCCATCATATGGTCTGCATTTGGTTTTATCTATAAAGGGTTTTGGGTCCCTTCAAAATCATTTTTAGTATAATAAAAAACAATCTACTCAAATATGCAAGTCGGTCAATATTTGTCAATCTAATATTTTAAAATCTTATTTCATTAATGGATCAGTACCGTTCTCCCGAAGCGCTTTCCTTTGACCACTTTTCTTAGATACTTCGGTCATTTGCAACATATGATCCTATAACAACATCATTAGTCATACATATCTATTTCCAGATTTGATAAATGAATCATAGTCACTAGGATTATCACTTATTATTATTTTGTATCCCTTTAAATATTGACTTGTTATCATATCTTATTTTAGTCATTGTTTATTTATATCAATGGTATTCCTTTTCTTAGTTCTCACTATGGTAGTTCATACGACATCAATTAGTCTTGTATTTAATTACATTCTTTCTTGAAATTAATATTTGTAATGGTTTGAACGATATTTTTTGATTCATGGTCTCAAACTTTAATAATTGTGATGATATCTTACCTAGTATTCTTCCTAAAATTTATTGCTATTTTGACCAGTGTTATTCCTCCTTAACCATTAATGCTTGGATACCTTTTCATATCTTATTCATTAATTACAATCATTCATACTCAATTTATGTTATTTGATATATCTTAGTCTCTTCATGTATGATCTTTTGATTTAGGATTTTGATTTTGTCTCTCTAAACGCTTCACAAATTGAGAAATTTAACTGTTTGAGTAATTATATTATATTACAATTTATATATTTATTTTTATATTTTTAATTACTAAATTATTTATTATTAAATCCCATTTGAGAAAGGAAACATCAGACACTCTTTATTTAGTTGTGTCCAGGATTTTGAGTTCCAAGACTGAAGTCTTATCTTCCTTTGTTTGGAGGTTACAATTTGTTATGAAGGAAATATTTTTATATGCATTCTTCTACAAAGGCTTATCCCCCTCTTTGAGGCATACCCCGCCATCCTTCCTTGTGAAAGAATATTTATGTGCACATTTCTTGATAGCTAGTTGTTTCAAATATATTTTCTTCTTCCCATAAGGTTAATTGTGGATAGAATTCATTTGTATCTCTAGTTTTGATCTAGCCTTTTTCCCTATTGGGCTACATGATTATTTAAAACATTAGTATCTTTCAATTTTTTTCTCAAAGCTTCTAAGTTGGGATTTTTTAGTATTATATAATTTTTGCACTATTAGGGTGTTCGGGTGGCTTCCTTTGAGCATACTCTCTAAATGCTCTACCATTGTAAAATTTCTTGTTTATATATATTATTTCAATGACTTCAACCACTTTTCAGAAAAGATAAATAAATAAATAAATCTTGAGCTTGAAATGGAACCATGAAAGAAAATAAAAACATTCTTGTAGTTGTTTTGACTAGCTTATTGTTATAAGAATGAATCGACCCCACTCTAAAACCTATAACTCTAAATCATTTGATAAACAATAGATTATGTGTACAATACTGGGATGCAACTTTCTTTACCCACAAACACTATAATGATGGGGAAATGGAGAGAGAGAAGATTAAATATTTAATTAGATATCATTCACACAAAATGTATCTTCTTTTTAAGAGAAAAACAAAGCAAAATTGTTAGTAGATATTGTGTCTTTCATGTTGCATATATTTGTTATGAGATTTTCCTTTCACCTTCTTTTGTAGAGTTTTTGATTTCTTGAATGTTGATCCCATTGTAGATTTATTGATCTCAAATTTGATGAAGCTATAATAATGGATCGACACAATATCTACTTGTGCATGCCATCTTTTATCTCTATCAAGCCTACAATAAGTGAAAAGAAATTAGAAAATAATTGTTTACAATATATTATAAATAAGGAAAAATTAAAATTTTAACTAATCATATTTAGAAGATAAGATATGAAGAATGAAACATTTTAAACTTTTCTATTGTTTTATGATAGAAATATATAATGCACCCTATCCTTGTCTAACAATACTCCTAAATTGCTTAAGCTATTATGAAAGCCAAAATATAGAATTGAAAGGAAACAACCTAAAACACAACGGTAAAGGTGTGAGCCTCTAATCTGGGAGGTCTTATGTTCAAATCTACTTAATCTTAAAAAGCAATAATAATTAAATCAACAAATAAGAATAATTAAATCTCGATTCGGCCTATTACCCATCAATATATATATAATTGAAGAAAATATAAATTTCACATACAAAATAAAAACTAACCATAAACCATCAAATTAAAATTCCTAATACAAAAGTTCCTTTTTAAATCCATTCAATAACTCAAATACCAATAGTTACCAAGTATGTAAACACACACACACACACACACACACATATATATATTATGTGTGTCTGTGTATGTATTTTTTCCATATTACAAAATACAAAACTTCTCTAAATTAGATTTAATTATTTTAATCATATTGTAAAATAAACTTCTTTATGTATTAATTAGATTACAATTATTTCTAACTATTTCTTTAAACTAGATTATTAGCTTAAAAAACATTATTAATGTTTATTGGTTTGAGTTAAAATACAAATACATTAAATTCTATAAAATATAACATACAAAGTTTCTTCATGACAAATGATGATTAATGATAACTAGATTAGAATTTATTTCCAAGGTGGTTTTATTCATTTATTTTTAATTATATTTTTTAAGTGTACAGACATTATATATATCAATTTATAGATTTTGGCATTTTTATCTCATTTAGTAAATTGAACAATAAATTATGTCTTCTTATATCGAGGAAAGGCACATAGAGGATAGGAGGTACAATAAGTTTAGAGGCTAGATGGGGCTAGGTCATAATTAAATAATCGTAGGCCTCTCTACTCCATCTTCCCACATGGGTAGAGTGTGATAGCATTATTTTCCTTTATCTCCTTATGCATACCGTAACTTTAGTTGGTCGCTGAGTTTGATCCATAATTTACAGGTGATTTTCTATTACGAACATTTAATCCCTCGACTCTCTGCCAATGAAGGATGATCACCATACATGCATAAGTCTATCTAAAGTAGAATTGTAGTCTTAATTTATGATTGCAAGTTCACCATAAGTTCCTTTCTTACGATGTTTTATTATAAATATGTATTGTGTGTATTGTAATATGCATTTAATATGAAAGATTTAATTCTATTTTGAGCAATTCTATTTTCTACTTTTTTTTTGCAATATTTTATTTTCTTTCATAGCTAGATCTAAGCTGAAAATTCTACATGGTATTAGAGCTTAGGAGCTCGAAAAGACATCCAATATTTTTCTTTGTGGATAATGACAATCAGACTTGTTAGACAAAATGAAATTTCTAGCCTCTTCTTTTCTTACTCCATACAACTATTTCAAATAAAAGCCAAAGATTTTGCTTCAGCTTAGAAGTAAAGGCTTGTATCAAATAGTCATGGTGACATAGGTTGAACCCAATTCAATAGTTGAAAAGTCATACTCAATCACATGGATGAGGATTTTGGTCTTTTATGATTATCCATGTCTCCATAATTAGTGTTTCATGTCGAAGCATGGAAAACTCCAAACTAGGTTTGTACTACATTAGAGTCTCTTTTTGGGAAGCAAGATGAGATGCAGGGTCATATCCTTGAAAATGAGCTCAACTTATTATATCCAAGCAATTTTGAGAATATTCAAGACTTCTTCATGAATTTCAAGGTTTGATTACTTCAACTAGAAGAATGTGGAATTGACAAATCCATGCATGAAAGAAAATTAATCATTGCTAATTTATCAAAATTGGTCCACAATATGCTATGTTTGTCTCTTCTTCTCACACAATCAGGCTTATGATAGGAGCAAGTTGGAAGATGCCCACTCTTGATGCTTTCATCAAGTCTCTAATACATGAGAAAGATAATCTCATAAAAGATGGTTATTTTAAAAAGTTCCAAAGCTCATGCTCTTGTGCATACAAGTGAGAAGAAATGTTTAGAATCCAATCAGATCCAAGACAAATAAGAAGCTAGGTGAGCCGTGCAATTTTTGTGGTAAGGTGGGACATGAAATCAACAGATGTTGGATGAGACTAGAGGCATTGGAGAAGGCTATGCAACAACATCAAATTTCAGCCCCTGAGTCTTCTTCATCACAGACAAGCCAAGGACATGCTCTTGTTGCATGGGCCTTTCCTTTTTTTCCTCTTTAGTGATACCATGTTAGTGAATCTGTCATGCCTCTCTTTTCAACATTATAGAGGGGTTTGTATTGTTTGTGTTGATGATTTCTTCGTTCCATAGTTGACCATTTTTATAGTCATTGGCACCTATATTTTCAACTAGAAACTTGTTCTTGCATGGTTGAGTACTGTTGTTGGGGTCACTCATACAAATTCATGTGTCATTTGCATCCTTGACTGATATATGTTTTTCCTTTGTTTACCATCTATTCATTATTTGAGGGATCTTATGCAGATTATTGTCTTCTATATCTTCGATTGACAGATGTTTTTCCTTTGTTTTCCATTTGTTCATTGTTCGAGTAGTGTTTTTGGAGGCACTCATGTAGATTGATCCTTATCTTCATCTTTGTTTGAGAGGAGTCTCTTCATTTAGTACAATGGGAGTTATCATTCGATAGATGTCCACAGATTTTTTTGTCACTAAAGATTATTAGTTGCACCTTGTTTGCGTATATTTTGAGGGGGATTTTTTTCCCACTGGGTTTTCTCTCTTTCCTCTTTCTTTGCATTATTTTTTATTCTCTTTTGCTAGCCTTAAGGAGGGGGGGGGGGTGTGTTAGTGTTATTTTCTATTATATCCTCATGCATACCATAACTTTAGTTGGTGGGTGATTTTGATCCATAATTTACAGGTGTTTTTCTGTTATGAACATTTACTCCCTTGATTCTCTGCTAATGAAGGATGACCACCATACATGCATAAGTCTATTCAAAGTAGAACTCTAGTATTAATTTATGATTGCATGTTCACCACAAGTTCCTTTCTTATGGTGATTTATTATAAATATGCACTATGTGTGTATTATAATATGCATTCAATATGAAAGATTTAATTCTATTCTGAGTAGTTCTTTGTTTTTTTGAATTCTTGCAAATATGGTTTTATTCTTTTCCTAGCTAGATCTATTATTTAGGTTGCAGGTTTAGCTGCAAAATTCTACATGGTATTAGAGCAAGAAAATCATAATTACAGGCTTTGCAAATTTTTCCAATCAATTTCATGCCTGCATTTTTTTTTCAAAGAAAAAGTCCTGAAGGTGAACTCTTTGGTTATTCTAGGGTTCATTGCTGACAAATATTTCCTCTTGTGGTATCCAGGGAAAATATTTCCCTTTCTTTTGATACCCCACCGCCACTGATGATATCTGATTATGTCACTTCTTTATAGATGCGTCAGTTTTTTGAGCCATTTTCATGGAAGAGTTCATCTATTGATGAGTTCTTAGCCTAGAGAAATGTTCTAATCACTTCCATTCTGGTATGGGTCTACCTATTATGTGAAATGTGTAGAGTTTGAATCCATGATCAACCAGGTTCTCTATTGGCTCTAAGACAATTTACAAGAGATTGTGCCCTCATAAATATATCTCATATTGCAAGCAAGATTTCAAAACTAGGTTTTCTTAAAAGTAGTACACACAAGGTTAGGAAATATGAAGTAGAAAAACATTTATTGGAATCATTGGACTAAATCGATAATGGCACATAGTTGACAATGGAAGTGCTCCTAACCAAAACCCATTTGAAGAAAAAAAAAAAGTTAATTCATAGAGATTTTTACTTGAGTGTTTGAGATGTTCCTCTATGTAGATATTTCTGAAGGCATTATATTTTTCCATTAGTATACTTAAGGAAAAACATGATCAGCACCATCGATTTACTCTACACCGATAGACAGGGCACAACACTACCCGACGCCAAGGTTACCCGATAAACACTGTTAAGTGTTATCCGATGACAAAAAGTTAAAGGAAACCTGACAAGTAACAAAAGTGCAACCCAAAGGAACATCAAAGAGAGGAAATTGACAGACAAAGGGAACCCGACGAATAGTTCAACAAAGGAACACCGACAAACTTCAAGTTCAATCCGATGACCAAGAACCAACAGTCAGTTACATCCTACAAAAAGTAGATCTAAATTTCCACGTCAGTTAAATCACTAAAGTTATATTTATAGCTTCTTGATTTACTTTTAAATCCATTATGTGCGGAGGAAGCAATGTATTTATTATTGTTTTAATTAGTTTTACTGATTTAAAACATGCAAACTAAATATCAAGGTCAAGTTGTAAACCTTGGATCTAAGAGTTAACATTGTAATGCATGATTTCAAGATAGGTCAAATACTTGTATAAATAGGTGCTCAATCTATTGAGAATAGTTGTTTTTCAATGAAGATAGTAGCCACGGAGAGCATCTAGAGACCAGACAAGAGAATTCAACTAGAAGGACAGAAATAGAATCAAATCAGTTTCAAGAACAGAACATAGGCTACCGACTTGTAGAGAAAAGGTATTCATCAATCACTTAAGGTGATATTGTTATTCTGAGAGCTTTAATAGATCTATAATCAGCAATTGTAGATTGCATATAGTCAGGTCAACATTTATACTCATTCTAAAAAGTGTAGTACACTAATGAAATCCTTTCAAGAAAGGTGGGCTTAACCATCCTATTGTAAATCTTATAACTAAGTGCACACTTAAATCAGTGTTGCTAAAGCTCTTAACAGAGTAGATCTTAACAGGTCTCCACCTTAATACTCCTAACAAGGTAGATCATCAGAAGTGATCAAATTGTAAGCCTTAACTGACTCCCTTCCATTTTGCAAATATTGAAGCTTTGTGGGTTTCATCCCCACTATAGTTTTTACTTCCTAATAGGAGTTTTTTGGGATACCATATCTTGTGTTATGTGTTTATCATTTTCTTGAATGTTTCTATGAATGTTGCAAACTATTAAAGATTATGAATGAACAATACATGCATAGGAAAGAACAACAGTAATGGTCAGTAATGCAGTAATTAATGATTACTAATGATGAATTGTGAAAGGTGTTAAAAGTTTTAGAGGTACTGATTCACCCCTCCCCTCTCAGTACTACTTCCCATTAATTCCAACCATTGCTATCAAAGATAAGTCTCTTCTTGGAAAGCTTAAAGGCTTAAGAGCAAATATCATACAATGGAGAAGTACAAACTTGATAAGAATATTGAGAACAAAAATCTTGAGATACAGATGTTCTATGAACAGTATAGAGAAGCTAGAATCAAGTTGAGAGAGTTGCTGGATGAAAGGAAAGGTATGGCTACCTGGAACAATGAAAAAGATTATCAAGAAGAAGAGATTACAGATTTCTTTGAATCCTCAGGATCAAATGCAAGAAATACAGATACATCAGAAGAGAACATCACAAATCTAAAGGAGATCAATGTAGATCATAACTGAGTGCACACTTAAATCAGTGTTGCTAAAGCTCTTAACAGAGTAGATCTTAACAGGTTTCCACCTTAATACTCCTAACAGGGTAGATCATCAGAAGTGATCAAATTGTAAGCCTTAACCGGCTCCCTTCCATTCTACAGATATTGAAGTTTTGTGGGTTTCAAACCCACCGTAGTTTTTACTTCCTAACAGGAGTTTTCTGCGATACCATAGCTTGTGTTATGTGTTTATCATTTTCTTGAATGTTTCTATGAATGTTGAAAACTATTAAAGATTATGAATGAATAATACATGCATAAGAAAGAACAATAGTAATGGTCGGTAATGCAGTAATGAATGATTACTAATGATGAATTGTGAAAGGTGTTAAAATTTTTAGAGGTACTGATTCACCCCTCCCCTATCAGTACTACTTCCCATTAATTCCAACAATTTCTATCAGAGCTAAGTCTCTTCTTGGAAATCTTAAAGGCTTAAGAGCAAAGATCATACAATGGAGAAGTACAAATTTGATAAGAATATTGAGAACAAAAAGCTTGAGATACAAATGTTCTATGAACAGTATAGGGAAGCTAAAATCAAGATGAGAGAGTTGTTGGATGAAAGGAAAGGTATGGCTACCTGTAACAATGAAAAATATTATCAAGAAGAAGAGATTCCAGATTTCTTTGAATCCTCAGGATCAAATGCAAGAAATACATTAGATACATCAGAAGAGAACATCACAAATCTAAAGGAGATCAATCAACATCTGACAGAGAAAATAAAGATGCTGCAAATTGGTCAAGAGAGCTAGATGGTAAGAATGATTGATGTCATGAGCTCTACTAGATAAGCTGAAACAGAAAGAACACTTGCTATTGATGACACAAGGAAGATTACAGAGAAACTACAAGAAAATGAATTAGAAATTCAAATACATGTTGAGCATCACCATGATCTCACAAATCAGATTATTCTTATGAGTCAAGAAGTAGACAGAATAAATGTGGAACTCATTGAAAGAATACAAATTATTGGTGAACTAAGAGAAGAGAATGAAAAGCTAAAACATGAGGTTAGAATTCAGCAACAACATAATGAGATTATCAGAAAGGCTGAAGAGAGAAATAAAAGAATGGATGACTCTCTTGAAGGACAACAAAGAGTCCACAACAACAATAGTATAGGCTTTACCGAAAATGGAGAATCATCCAATAAAGTAAACTCAAAGAATGTCTATGAAATACCATGACCAAGAAAACTGACATGCAAGAACTATGGAAAGCAAGGGCACACATTAAATGTATGCCGAGGTAAAATGAAATTTATTCCTAAATCTACATCTACATTCATAGGATTCTGTTATAAATGTAACAAGAAAGGACATAAGGCTTATGAATGCAAGACTAAGATAGAACAGCCAAAGAAGGAAACCTACATGGAAAAATACTATCCTACATGCAAGATGAATGGGCACACATCTGAAGAATGCTGGAAAAAGAAAAGGCAAGCATGGAAGCCTAAAGGTCAAAATATTCCTTATCAACCAAAGAGAACAGGTAATCAATATACATGGGATTACAATACATTGAAAAACTGTACACCATGTGGTAGATATGGTCACATTGCTGCAAACTGCATGAGAGCATGGACCAAAAGGTCTAGAGGCCGATCAAACCACATAATGGCATGCTTGCACTGTCATAAAGTTGGTCACCTCAAGAAAGATTGCAAAGACCAATTGACAGAGACAAGCACATATCCCAATGGAAACACCATTGAAGATATCCAGAGGGAAAGAGACAAAATGTGGATAAAAGCTTCAAGCAATGATGAAGCTAGGCCAAGAAATGCAAATGGTGACACCCCATCCAATGGATCTGGTGACATAATCACCCCCACTTAAGCTGGACAAGTATGGAACTGCACTATACCAAGACATATTTTGCATCAGTTCCATAATACAATTGATAGATATTCAAAATCTGCATGAATAAAGATGCATATTATGTTACTTGTTACAATTCTGAGAAATCATCCCTATCAGTGTACACATAACAAAAATCATTGGTGAACAAGTAGATAAGTTGTTCTACACTTACCAGAAATTGTTGGTCAACACACAAAGTGGCTAATTTGTCAATAAACTACCTAAGGAGCTGGGTAACAGGGTATACCAACAATGGTCATATGCTCTGCAGACTGAAAGAGAAGCAAGGGAAAGGATACTAGTAACACTCATGTCTCCCGAATCTAAAATTGAATAAATCAAAGAGATCATCAAGAAGCACTCAGGAAAATTTGTAGCCAAGATAAGGGCATACAAAGTGCTAGAAAACAAATTCATAGAACTAGACAAAATGACTGAAACTAAATGGAGACAACTCCTGGATCTACCGGTAGAGTCAACAAGTGGTGTGAATCAATTGCTTCTCACCAACAAGCCTCATAGAGAGGAGGAGATAGACAATGCACGTCATCAGCACATTGCTTTGGACAATACTGAAAGTGATAATGAGCCTATAAACGTAAACACAGTCATGGATGATCTTGACATCCAAGATATCACTAACTATGACTCTAACATTAAAGATCCACAGAAGAAAGATGAAGTTATATTCATTACACTTAAGGATCAGGAACATCAACAATAATTGAAGACATCAAATAATAAAGATATGAATGTTGCTAATGAACAAGTGCAGGACACTTCAGTCATGGACTCCAAAGAATCAGACCTTGCAGACCAAGTGCAAAAAGATGAGGGTGTCAATGCTCAAAAGGATCAAACCGATGACCAGGACACCACTCTAGATACAGCCCAAGCAACCACTCAAATAAATATGCCTGTCCTAATAAAGGCAATCAATATTTTAGAGGGTAATGATGGTTTTGTAGTAGAAGACACAAGCACACCCAAGGACAAGGGTGATGCTAAAGAAAAAGATACAAATGCAGAGAAAGCTGCAACCAATGATCAGAAAGATACATATACTGATCAAAATAAAGAGGAAACACAAAAGGAAGAAGGGGACACATAAACAGAGAAAGGTGAAGAAGCAAAGAAAGATGAGAAGGAGAAGCAATCAAAAGAAAAATCTGCAGAGACACACAAGGTTGAAGAAGAGACGTCTTCACAAAATTGATAGGTGCCACCGGAGCAGAAAACATAGGAAGCATCTTCCATAAGGGCCTTCACCAACAACTTTAGAGAGAACAAATGAACTAGCTATGGTAGTTCATACATATGCATCCCCACAAATCACAAAGAAGAAGAAGGGAAAGGATAATAATCCAGTAACTCTAGATGAAATCATTGAGATTCCAGTTTGTGATCCAAGGACATTGGATCCAACGGCATTGACAAAGTATGCCAGGCTCTGTGAGAGAGAGGTCATTCAAGACAAACTAAAGAGAGAAGAAAAAGAGGCCAAGGTACTGGAAGTAACAAGAGGAATACTTCAATAGATTGTACCTGACGTATATATTGATCAAAAAGCTCCAATACTTGATCAACTGGTAATACTCACAGATGCAATAACATCTCAGAATATTGATGCTGAGAAAGTTATGGAAGAGAGAATTGAAAAAAAGTATGATTTCAAGCTAGCCGAGAAGATAAGCCAGTAAGTGGCATTGAAAAAGGTTAAGCTATCTGAATTGGTAAGTGCAATTGATCCAATCATCTCAGAAGCTATTACCTTAATACAAAAAATTTGCACTCTAGATCAACTCACTCAAGAGTATACCGACAAGATAGCACAAATTGATGCTAATCTTAAGTCCAGTGCACAAAGTCTCACCAATACTGAAGAAGCAATTAAATTGCACGATGAGAAAACCAAATAGGCTAGGAAACAGAGATAGGTTATATAGTTTGTAGAGATGAAGTACAAAGATGAGGTAAATGAGCTCCAAGCTAAGATCTTACCGACATTTACACTCCTGTAACAACATGTGACATAGGAAAATACACTAATTGCCACCCCAAAAATGTCTGTCCTAAACAACATTTATGATATGCACGCGAGGCTAGAGCTACAACACATAGCACTAGAACAACTGAAAGGAAAAAGGAAGAAAATGCAAGAAGATATCAAGACAACCCATCCCAATATACTCGACACATTGTAAGATGCACATTTTTGTCACAATTTTGACATATTATAAGTTGTACATTTTCGTCATAAGTATCAAAGAAAGGGGGAAATTGATATGTTCACTCACCTCAGTCAAAATGAGGAAATAATATGTATAGTAAAAAAAGGGAAAATACAAGGAGGAAATAATATGCAGATACAAAGAAAATGAACAGAGAATGTATAGTATACATGTATATATACTTATACTATACCAATGCATACAGTTAGGGGGAGTCATATGATGACAAGGATACAGACATAGTGTACATACTTAACACTTTAGTATTATGCATATATCAGTTTTTGATACTAATGTCAAAGGGGGAGATTGAAGGCATTATATTTTTCCATTAGTATACTTAAGGAAAAACATGATCTGCACCATCGGTTTACTCTAACATGATCTGCAATGTATTTATTATTGTTTTAATTAGTTTTACTAATTTAAAACATGCAAACTAAAGATCAAGGTCAAGTTGTAAACCTTGGATCTAAGAGTTAACATTGTAATGCATGATTTCAAGATAGGTCAAATACTTGTATAAATAGGTGCTCAATCTATTGAGAATAGTTGTTGTTCAATGAAGATAGCAGCCACGGAGAGCATCTAGAGACCAGACAAGAGAATTCAAGCAGAAGGACAAAAATAGAATCAAATCAGTTTCATGAACAGAACAGAGGCTACCGATGAGCAGAGAAAAGGTATTCATCAATCACTTAAGGTGATATTGTTATTCTGAGAGATTTAATAGATCTGTAACTAGCAATTGTAGATTGCATATAGTTAGGTCAACATTTGTACTCATTCTAATAAGTGTAGTACACTAATGAAATCCTTTCAAGAAAGGTGGGCTTAACCGTCCTATTTTAAATCTCATAACTGAGTGCACACTTAAATGAGTTTTGCTAAAGATCTTAACAGAGTAGATCTTAACAAGTCTCCACCTTAATACTCCTAACAGGGTAGATCATCAGAAGTGATCAAATTGTAAGCCTTAACTGGCTCCCTTCCATTCTGTAGATAGTGAAGTTTTGTGGGTGCCATCCCACCACAGTTTTTACTTCCTAACAGGAGTTTTCTGCGATACCATATCTTGTGTTATGTGTTTATCATTTTCATGAATGTTTCTATGAATGTTGCAAACTATTAAATATTATGAATGGTTACTAATGATGAATTGTGAAAGGTGTTAAAAGTTTTAGAGGTACTGATTCACCCCTCCCCTCTCAGTACTACTTCCCATTAATTCCAACAAATTCTTTGTATTTATTTGGTTTTTTATTTATTTATTTTTATTTATTTATTTTTCTCTTTTGTGTTATCAATACTATATGGAAATTTGCCCACATCCTACAATTTTTTGACTAAACAAAAAATCAAGTAAATAAATATTATAATATAACTAGCAATATCTAATAATATTTTAAAAGAATATAATAATAATATTGTATACTTAAATTGTGTGTGATATTAGATAAGAATAAACTACATTACTTTAATTAATCCATCTAATTGAGATATATGTTCCCCTTTAAATTATATTTATGAACTCTTTACAAATGGAAACATCCTTAATTAAATAATTATGTTATCCTTATTGAACATAGTCTTCATGTAGTGCACGTATAAATGCAACCACCATTGATTAAAAATATATGTTACTCATATTAGAGATTTCCCATATGTGTTTACAAATGGATCATTAACTAAAAATTATATTCAAACCACCAACTATAGATACTTGAATATATGTATGTCTTCATTTAATATTACTTGTAATGTTTGGCATTTACAATAATAGAAATGAAATGTACAAGGTATTATTATCTAATAAATACAATAAAATATTACAATATTCCTAGAGAAATTGAATGGTTGTAAATTTTTGGAAACGCCCTAGAAATGATCTATAATACATTTTAACATGATATACGTGTTGATGTGATTTTTGGAACATCAATATTCCTGAAAGTCGTGAAACCTTTAGGGATAATTTGAGAAGATTCCTTTGCATGAAAGGTGGCTAGCCTCAAGAGTCTATATTAAATATTACACAAGGCTTATAATAATTCCTTGATGTGAGGGTGCTTTGGTTGATTGACTCAAGGGGTTATAATGATTATTCAAAATCAAATTCATGTGAATATTGGAGGCTTTCTTATTGTTAAAAGAAATAGTATTAGCTAGTGTGAATTTATAAAATCCTTTTAAGGAATGATACATATATGGTTTTTCATAGAGTTGATCACGTATTATTTGTAAATAATACACCATTATTTTAAATCAATGTACCATTTTTGTACATCTATGATGTGCTATGGTGGGACCTAGTGTGAATAAAGACATCGATGTTCAATACTATTGAAGCAACATCGATTTGGATACAATCATTGTGTAATAGTGAACAATCATATTCTCATTTGTATCGATTATAAATAAAATATCGTACTTACCCTAATCCTAACCACACCTAGTTTCTACCCCATCCCAACTGTAGTTAAATGAAACTAGGGTGGATGCAAGAATTTGAGTCCCACTTTTCGGAAACAAGTGGAATTGTTTTCCCTATTTTTCAAATTTTATGTCAATTGATATCAAAATTTGACGCACTTAGAGATTGAATCTCAGAAAACTTCTACACTAGAAAATGTAGTGCTCAGAGTCTACTTTTCAAATATGTAATTTAGTTCAATATCGACATGGTATAAAATAACTTTTAGTAGGCATGTCTAAAAACCACTTTTTCAAAATGCCTATTACAAGACCATACCACACATGTGTACGACCACCATATTTTGACCTAACTAAATGATTTTTTTCTAATCCTTCTGGGAAAAGATACCTAAGACATCAAAGATTGATGAGCATATTTTTTTTGTTGAATATTTTTTATTATTAATTTTTAATTGACTATAAAGTACATTTTCAAAACCTCTAGTGTGCGACCACCATAAATTGATGAAAATTTCACATTTTCAATTTTTTTTTCTTTAAGAGAATTGTATGTAGATTGATTTCATATAATTTATTTTCCAAAATACCTAAAAACAAAAAGTTATTAAATTTTTAGTAAACCTCACTATTTTATGTTTAGGTACCACTTTTGATTATTAAATAATGAAAAATAGTAAAAGTAATTATATCATGATCAAATTTATATTTATGAAATCATGACAGTTAGAATTCTAATGGGTTTTCATTTCGTCAAAAAATATGATTAGAAAGGCCCTCAAAAAATTACGGCAAGACAAAAATTTGACATTCCAGTGCCTAAGCCATTATTTTGGAGGTCCAAGCATATGCTTGGTCCCACCAAGCCTATCGCGACCTAAAAACTAAGGTAGATGTTAATTTCCCACTCCATGTTTTATGAAACGGGCGCCCATTACTTAAAATTCAAAAAATGAGCACCTATATCTTAAATACAATAAATTAGTGCGTAAAAATTTGATTCTAGTCATGTAGTTGAAATTTTTTTTAAAACGGGCACTCATTTTTCAAAAAATGGGTGGCCATTTTTTCATATTTTAGATTGTGCATCCAAACCTAAATCGGGCACCCATTTTTTTCAAAATGGGTGCCCGTTTCTAGCGGCATTTTCCAATTCCACAAGACTCTCACCGAATTTGGACCCAACTTCTTGCACTTACCCACTAATTATTTTGTTAACCTTTCCAATCATCCTCTAATAATAATTTAAGACATTTTGATCATTTAATTCAAGAATTTAGATAAGATATAATGCAATCATCCTCCAATGATTTATTTAATAAATTTGAATCATTTAATTTAAGAATTTTGATAAATTTATATCTTATTGATTCAATTCCTTCTTTTTCCAACTCAAGACGTTAGTTGACTAGAAAAAATTAGTTGTCTAATAAATTTATTTTCATATTCCTTAGCATGCTTAAGCCATCATCAAAATTATGCATTTCATGAATGTATATAGTTCATGATTCCTACTACCCAAAGAAACCTCCCATGTGACATCATCCATCTACTTATTGAATAAAAATTTGACCATTTACATCTCTAAAGAAAAAGACATTATTGTGGAACGTCCTATGAAGCTTAGATGATTCTATGTAGCCTTCTTGTGGGATTTTATTTTCTACCTATAATTATTCCATAATATAACTTGAATATTTTATGTGACTTTATTTAGTCATATTAGAGTAAGATATCACTTATAGACATATATAAGGGATTGTGTATAAGTTTTTATATAATGATTGAATTTTTCTTATTTTTTGCATGGAATCAATTCTACCAATATTAGTAGGTGTTGGCATGAAATTGAATGATAATAAATTACTATATTTATGTGGTAAGAATTGATATTCAAAGTGGGATATAGTATCAGTAGACCTAAATGCATAAACGTGTTCAACATTATCTTATAAGTGTTAGAAATGATTGATAGATGAGATTCATATGGGTTGGAATTATTCAAAATGCAACATCTTATACCCATTGGGATATTTGGAAAATCTTGGAGAAATCAAATTTGATTCTCTACCCTTTGGGTTTGTATGAAGGCTTGAATCCTTAATTAATAATTTAGTTTTACAAATATATTGGGTCATAGGATAAAGGTCACAATAATATTGTTCTATCAACATAAAACATAATGGAGAATGAACTATGAAGCCTCTTATTGTAAGAGTAGATACATGGGTAGCTATATTCCTCAAATTTCTACATGGTTTCATTAGGTCACCTCCACAACAATCTCATTTCTAAGAGCTTCATGAAAAAGTGCCTTTATGAAAAAAATTCATTGAATAATATTGAATTAGGATTACATAGTAATAGTTACAATATAATGTATATCCATGCATTTACTAATTCCTATATTAAGGAACTCCTAAATTCTATGTTTTCAAGGTATATGATTTTATAAATGTCATATTACTTTATTAAGAATTTAAGTTATATAATCCTAATGAGGTAGAATATTAGTCCATACTCAACTTGTATTTTCCTATACACAATGCTTGACACACCCTCAAATTATATTTCTTGAGGCTAGTCTAATCAGTATCCATTATTCTTATTAGATGAAACTAGATTGTAGAGGATGACATACTCTAAAAATTGAATGCATCCATACCAAGCTAAGTAAATAGCATTAAACGAGGGAACAATAATATGTTAGTAGAGAATATGGTAATTTATCAAACCATCAAATATTAAAAATGGTTAGCTTAAATACAACTATCAGGTAGAGAAGAAATAAGTGTAAATAAAATAACATTAATCACATAGGAAAGAATCTATTGATATGTTATATAAGGTTTCATCCAGGTGCTTGATAAATTGTTTCAACATCTTTCTTCTTCATCCTAGACTAGAAAAATATCCATTTACTTAAATACATGTCTCCCTACGTTGACTCGTGAAAGAAAATGTCCATACATTACTTCCTTTTCACCTCACTTCTATTGATAGAAAAATGAGTGCCCCTATTCTCTTTTGAGCTCTATTACTTATCTATATCTTATTGATTTAAAGGACTAAGAACATTTTTATAAATCTCTTTAACCCTAATATTTCAAATAACTTAATTCACTATTCAAATCCTCTATAAAAATATGAAGTTAAATTAAAAAATTAAGGTTTAATTTTCTTTTTCCTTTGTAAAGCTAAGAACAAACTTTGTAAATTAAATAATTTCCCTCCAAAAATGAAAGTAGTTTCCCACAACCTTTTGGAAGAGTGAATTATAGAAAACATGTCCTATTAAATTTTTTGGATTTTAGAATTTATTGACCTGAAAGCTCCAATTATGACCTCTCTTTCTTCATTTAAGATCTCACATATCTTATTTTCCTATTTCTTAAAATCTTCTCAATTTTCATTTTAAATCTAGTTATAACTTCACCACATGCTACCCTTATTATTGCTAACTCTCTCAAGGGTTTCTCTATTGAATCTTCCAAGAATTACAATTTCACTCTCTGACTATAAATATTCATTTTTTTTATTTTTAGATCTCCTATAACCTGAGCACAATAATTTTATTCAACAATTGAATCTTTCTTTCCAATTATACATTTCAATATATAAAATTTTCAGCTATTCAAGGTCATTGTACTTGACTATTTAGCTCAATTTTTTTGATTAAGATCAAAAGAGAGAGGGCAAGGCCCATTCGAAGAAATATTAAGTCAAAATGACAATTCCAAAGGAATTCAGTAGAAATGAATTTGAAACATAGTCTAGAAACTAAATGACCAAAAAAAAAAAAAACATCAAAAAATACCAGCAACTAAACTAAGTAGAGTCCAAAGACTAAAAAAAAGAAGCTAAATAGTAGGAAGTAGAACTTCTATTCCTCATTAAGCTCTTTAAGAGTTTCCATAAAAATAGACTTTCTAGTTTGACGCATAGTGTCCATAGCAGGTCACTCTTTCATCATACCAAGTAACTCTTCCATCTACTAGGTGGTAATCATCTGAGTCTCCTCTCACTTCCTTATTTTCATCTTCTAGTACTCTATCTCTTCATGTGAGATATTAAAAGAGGAGGTCATTCTTTCCATTATGTCCTTACTAAATTTAACAACCTCAGCCAACTTCTTGTTTATATGGTTTTGATTGGCTTTAACATTCTCGAGCGCCCTTATCATTTCTCTTTTCTCCTCCTCCAAGGGGATGGAGGTTTTTAACTCATGAATTTGATCCTCCATAATTCCCCAGTTGTCCAACTTTTGAGCTAGCTCTTTGGCAACTTCCCAAAAACTTGTAGTACCTCTCCCATTTGCATTTTGCATGATGTCTTGGTGGATGTGGCTTTGATGGTTTTATATGTTTGTATTTCATTATTATATTAGACCCGTGAGAGGTTGTACCTTCAGGGTGATCTTACCTATGCTATTACATTAACAACTTGTTTATGCCCTAATGCCTAGTTGTGTGAGCCATTGAACTATGGCTGGTTGTATAACTGATTTGCATTGATATATGGTCATACTGCTACAAATGATTATTTGATGTTTTATATTTAAATGAAATGTTTAAATTTAATGCAATGGTTATTTAAATGAATTAATATTCACTATTTTCTCATGCAATTTATATGTATTATATTTTGTGTATTTGTACGAAGTGAGATGAAGTCATAGTTACCCCCTTGGTGAGGTCCACATGATGGTGTTGTTCTCCTTCGCTGCTTGATTATTATATGTTATACTTCGGCTATTTTATTGTAAGAAAGTGCACTCAATGTTTGTGTGTTTCAATGAATAGGTACCGGGCAAATTCCACCTGATTAGAGGTTTTGAGTGTGTCTATATCACTGACAATGGCATAGGAGATAGTATTAGCAACCTTTCATGTTGAGCCAATGTCATTCATGTGTGGACGACGTATCCATGAGTAGTATATTATTCCCTCCGATACATGTAAGTAAATCTAGATTCATTATGCATTCGTGATAGACTAGTGACTGTATGCACACTTAGAATTTCCCACAATTGTCGTAAATGATTTAATTAAATATTGATTTTTAATGCTTAGGGGAAATTTCATATTATTTTATTTATCCACCGATTGGTCGTAGTTGGATTCCAATTATCTGGAATCAATTTTATGATGTTGGGGAAAAATATGAGTAGATTATTTTAATTATTTAAATAATCTACTTTAAAAGTAACTTTTTAAAAAGTGCTTTATATTTGGAAATAGAGTTATTTTAACTCACTTTTCACTTTTGAGTTTGGAGAAGAATTTTGAATAAGCTCCAAATTGTTTTGGAGAAATTCAGTCTTCTTCTCATTATGGTTGACTGGGTTGTCAGTTTCTAGTGGGTAGCGGCTCATTGGAATCATGCCAGGAATACTTTGATTTGTGTGGAGCTACTTTAGGATTCAACTTGGAATTTATTTTATTCCTTGTTTGTTCAGGTTTCTCCTTTGGTTGTGAGGTAGGGCCTATGTTATTTAATTCATTTCTCATTTTTAAGCTATTTCTTGTTTATAAATACTTTGTGGGCTAAGAGATAGTACTCCCCCACAATCTTGTAGTTTTCTAGTACCCGGTTGACTTGCTACAAGTAATTGGGGTTTTGCATTTTGGGTTTTCTACCATTACGCTGGTCATTTTTCTGTGTTTATCTAGAACTAAAATTTTATTCAAATAGTGTGTTGTTGGGTGCCTATAGGTAGGTGGGTTTTTACTTTGTATCTTTCTAAGAAGTTTGATTTATGAAAATTTTTGGGGTCATCTCATTTTGTGTGCCACCCATTTTTACGGTTTGGTTTGTTCAGTTTAATCTGAACATTAGAGTGTGTTTTCCTCTAGGTTCCCAACCATTCTATGGCTTTATTTTATGGATTTTGAATTCATGAATGAATCTTTACTCTTGCCAAAGTGCCTAGTCAAGTGTATCATGAGCACTTGTGATTGTATTTCCTCTTTATGGAATTATTATTCATGCTTGATTTTGATCGCATTAGAATGCCTGATGTTGATGTTTGAGACCACATCCCAAAATATTTTTGTGTGCCATGATGGGATTCCATTAGGACCTGTGCCCTTTATCGAGGCCAATGAGACATACATGCACTATTTCTTTTACCTCCCTCTTTGATTGAGGTTTTTGATTCTTTTATGAATGATTGTGTTTGACCATTAGGTGTGGAGTAGCGGGATGGAGTGGCTCACCAAGGTGGGCTAGGACACAAAGTGGTCCTAGGTTAACCCTTTGTTGTTTTATCTTAACAAGTGATAACCTTAAAATGAATGGGAAAAATAATAATAATAATAATAATAATAATAATAAGATCAATGTTTTATCCATCCACCATCTATTTAAGAGACATGACCTGAGATAGCCATGAACCTTCTGTGGATGTTGATATAACATAGCATCAGACATCTATTTGAGATACGTGTGCCGACATAGTTGAGCTTCCTCAATGAGAGGATGATTTCTCAAGGTGACACAAGCCTGTACAAGCCGTGTGATGACACTCCATTCTTGAGTCTCAACATTGTACCATGTCTATCTTGAGTAGTGAACTTGACCTACTTGTATTGTGTTTTTGTATTGGACCTCTATACTGTCTATTGATTTTATGCATCAACTTGGCGTGAGTGTATCCCTTTTTGGTGTGAATGCTTATATTCATTTGTGGTTGCATTATTATCTCCGCGACAATGGTGGGGTGGACCTAGGGGTTCCATGTGGTTGGGTAGGATTTCGCAATACCACTCCCGGGGACTGGTGTACAGATGGTGGATGACTTTTAGTGATGGAGTTCTCGAGCATTATGTGCTCTTTTCTATCCTTTATTTTCATTTACGTATTTTGAATGTAACTTATACTTGATCTAGATTCTAAGATTGATTTTATTTTAGCTTATGTCATGATGCCGAGTGTGTATATCCTTAGATCATGACTTCTGTAGTACTCCCTAGTGTGGAGTTGTACTCATTTCATTTGTGTGTTGGAGCTGACATACTTGTATTTTCCATTTTAGAATTGTACGAGAAAATTGCACATTTGTGCATTTTAGCTCCACATGTGTGTTTCTTGTTCTTGTGCTCTTTTCCGTTTTCTGTTGTGCATATGTTCAAAATAGTTACGCATATGTTCATTCAGTGCATTTGTTCAAACTGGCATTGTTTAAACATGCTTCTGTGCAAATGTCCTGAGACTGATCTAGTGCATTTTTTGTAGAGATTTGTTCCCTTGGGTTTGTACTAAATCTGATTCCATGATTGGTTTCTGCATGCTTACACGACCTTTTTCATGTATTCACTTTCTATTTTCCATTTATGAATTATGTTGTTACTCTCACTTATCAATTTGGATTTTAAAATGAACATAGCATTGTTTTGTTTTGAGGGTGTGTTGTCTCCTTATCTAGCGACCATGGACATTGGTCTGGTCTCATTACATGAGGTTCATGTACTTGGTTTGGACTACCACAAGGTGGCTTGGATGTGTTTGTTTTTTCTTTCTTGTGTTTTGGTTTCTTGGAACCCTTAGAAGGTTGTTTATTCTTCCTCTTCTGAACGTTTATGCAATGATTGTTCTTTTCTTTAAGTTTGGTTCATTTGGTTATTGTGTTATGGTTATTAGATGCAATTATGTGGTTAATACATACCTTTACCTTTAAATTTTTTTTATTATGTGCTTATTTAACCTTTTGTTCCAAGGGTTCCATGGCAGGGCATTACATCTAGTATCAAAGCTCATGTTCATACATTGGGATCTCTTGGTATATGTTTCCCGCTTAGTTGATGTAGTTGGTGTGTGAGTGCAAGTGAGTAGTGTTGAGAGTAGTGGTAGCTTGTTATTTGGGTGCCTAGGGTTGTTATTCTTGAGTTTTTTGGAAGAACCAACCCAAGTGACATTTGTGGGAGGAAGAGTACCTCCTAGATCTTTGCACCTTTTAGGGATGAATGGTACCCCTATGTGAGGACCTCTTTTGAGAACTATAGACCATAGTTTGGTGAGTTTCTCTTATTTTGTGAGTGTTTGGTGACCCTTGTGCAGTCCATGTGTTTGTAGATGCCATGACAACTGTGGTTGTGTTGCCCTTGCTATAGCGTGATAGTTGTATGTATATGTTGATTCATGGATGCTTAGTAGCTGTGAGTGGCTTTTTTTCTTGTGTGACCATACTTGGTCAAGGTGACTAATTGGAATCCATGAAAGGCCATGAGTGTCTCTTGTTTAGCTCCATATGGGGTGTGGCGCACTATATTATTTGGTTGTCATGTTTTTATAAGACTAAATGAAATGAGTTATGTTCTATTTATGATGATATATTATATGCATTCTGCTCAAAGAGTGATAGTTGTGCACCATTGCATTCATGAAAAGAAAAATTTATTGGGAATGAAAGGTAAAATATCATATGATAAATTATTTGGGTTAATGACTTATGTCCCCAAATTGCATAATTTCTTGGTTTTCTTGGGAAATTAGTTGGTTATTGCAGTGAAGCATTACATAGGAATTACTCCTTTCTATGGTATCTTATATTTCATGCACTTTTTTGTTATAGCATTGTAGCAACCATGTATAGAGTGCATTGAGGCCATAGTGGCTATAGAGACTAATGGTCCCTTGTGTGGTGTTACGACTGTGAGAATAGCTTTGTGTGCCCCTTTGTGTTATGTTGTTATAGCCAGTTATGGTGACTCTTGATGCAAGTTATGCATGCCCCTAATGTCAGAAGAACCTACATGGTTGTTGGCCAATCATTCCATGTTCTATCATTAAGTATTAACCTTGGTGCGAGCATGTTGAGTACCCTTGTGAAAGATTAAATGGTCATGTTTTGGCCTCATGTTTCTGTCACCTATGGTTATGATTACCCTCTTGAGTGTTGCTCTCTTGGTGATCCTTCTTCATGTTTTCCATATGTGTTTGAGGATGTGCTTAAACCCTCATTTTTATTGGAACCTTGCATGGAGAAAATTATTGCATTGCATGGGAAATTAAAGGAAATTATATTATGAAATAATATTGATGCATTTGTTAAAACCATAACGATGCATATGAACGAGATCTTAGATGAACTATTATTTCATGTGTGTGGGTATGTTCTCTAATGCTACTAAGATGTGGTATTCCTCAGTACCATGTGGTGGTTACTCCCCCTTATGTGACTGATTTTGGTCACAATGTTTCGTGAATGTGCTTCTTGATTGGTGATTCATTTTGTTTCTTGGTGGATTATTCCACTTGTTGTTTGGGAGAGCATCAAATTTTTGGAATTCTTATGCGTGGATTAGTCATCAAATTTGGTGCTCTATCTATTTATGACATTTGTCATGTTTGATTTATTGATGAATTGTGCACATTTTGGGACTTATTGTTGGAATTGATGATTCCCCCTTTTGGGTTTTTCCTTTTTAGTTTCTTGGTGACTACTTTGAATGTTTGTTATTTCTACCTAGTCTTGTGCTTTTTGACTCTATCACGTTCAATGTAGAGCTCATATAGTATGTGCAAGGGAGAACATTGTAGAGAACATACTATATTGTGTTGTTGAGAAATTGTAAAGATCATAGTTAGAATGTCTTTTAGTTGAATTATGAGAAAATTTTGTTTTTCTTATGAAAGGAAGTATGAGTTGTAAATGACCTTTTTTCATGTTTTCATTATGTGATTCAAAAGATGCACCATATTGCAGTTCCTTCTGTGTATGGGTGTTAATAGTTGCATTATGCAAAGTGACTAGTATATGTTTACCATGTTTATGAGATTAGAAATTGCATTAGCTTCATGGAAATTTTTGAGAATGAATGGTCGATCTTTTTGGCTTACCTCCATTTGTGCTCTAGTTAGGATCTTGATATATGCCAGCTTCTATTATTAAGGCACATTTCATGAGGCTGTGGTTTAGCTTGAATTCTTTCATTAGTTTCTATTGTGTATGCTTAGTGAGATTTTTTTTTCTTCTATACCTGTATTTTGAGGCCTTGAGTGTATTCCCTTTTGGCATTATTATTCTAGATGGTTGGGTATGACTTAGTCCACATATGAGATTTAATCTTGGTTGCAGGTCTTGCGACCATAACTTTTCCTTGTTCTTTCCTTTGTTAGAATGGATGTGGAGGTTCTTGATGCACCTCATTTTGTTGATTGTTGTTGCCAAGTGATTCTTTAAGCCACTATGGTTGAGGGTTCCCAAACCTCCTTGTTTGGGTTGGTGTAGTGTAGGGGTAGAGAGAGTCTTCTTTCCCAATCCTAGACAGATCCTTGGTAATGTCTCTTTCTGAGTTCATACATACATATATGTGTGTGTGTGTTATTATAGTAGTTATGCTATCCTTTCTTGTTAAACTCCATGATGAAGATCGGTTCCCTAGAGAATTGTTGGTGGTGTGCTATTCCTAGCTTTAGGCTAGAAGGACACAGTCTTTGTAGATGTATCTTGTCATCCTCTATTTGGTTATAGATTTGAGTTAAGGATAATACCCTCCTTTTTGGATTCCTTTCCATCATGTTGGAGGTGAGACCATGGTCTAGTCAGGTTGAGTAACCCTATTTTCCAGTCATAGTTGAGCTCTTTCCATTAGAGAGATGTTGTATTTCTCATATGCCTATTATTAGTGGCAATGTTTAGCCCCTCTTGTGGAAAGAGTATTTTTTAAAGCCTCTATAGTGTGAGTCCTCTTGGTTTTAAGAGGCAACCTTTTGAATCTATACCTCTTGGCACCCTAAGGTTGGATGAACTATCCCTTAGAGAAGTGTGTTTTGGTAAAGAATCCTCTCCTTTTCAAATTCTTGTGTGAGTAAGTGAGATTATAGTTGGATTAAAGTATTCTCTAGAGGAGCATGGTATGAATTTTCAGCCATTTGGGAAGATATGTTTTCCTTATTCCTAAGTTGTTGGCTTGAGTTCTTAGGTTCCTTGGTCTATAAAGAGGCCTTGGTGGGAATTTGTTTGTGATTGGATGCCTCAAGATGAGGGAGAGTGGCATGTATATTTCCTCTTTTGGTGGGAATTGTGTCTAGATGCATATCTCCTAGAACACATTGTGATTCCATGGTAGAAGCTTAAGATTGGTTGGTACTCATTTCTCTGTGTGTTGGTCCTTTCAGCAGTGGTGAGGCTGGTTGGTAGGGAGTTCATATGGTTGGTTAGACTTATGTATAAGTTGTATGGGTATTTGTGATCAGTTTTGAATGTGGATTTTGTGCTTTTGTGTGCTTTGTGGTGTGACTTGTAGGCCTATACAAGTAAGCCTAGTCCTTGTGGGGGGGGGTGATGTAGTGCCCCTCCCATTTTTATTTTGCATGACATCCTAGTGGATGTGGCTTTGATGGTTTTATATGTTTGTATTTATTTATCATACTGGACCCATGAGAGGTTGTACCTTCGAGGTGATCTTATCTATGCTATTGCATTGAAAACTTGTTTATGCTCTTATGTATGGTTGTGTGAACCATTGAACTGTGGCTGGTTGTATAACTGATTTATGATGCTAAACTTTCTAAGACCTTTATTCTGAGTTTTGAGGATTCATTTTGTTTCAATGATTAATCCATTGTGACAATATTATGTTTCCACTGTGAGATATGCTAGTTCAGTTTATTCTTGTGCTCAATCCAATATTACTACCGAGGTTATGATTGGCATCTGACATATTTGACTTATGATGTGATTTGATGGTTTCACTCAGGTAAGTGCTAGTGGTTACCTAATTATGATTGCTTATCTTGTTGAGATATTATTTAGATTGGGAATTATTATTATATTGTACCATGATATTTTTTTTCAATGATTATCCGTGTGATTTAATGTAGTGGTTGCACTATGTGATGTAGTTGATTACCGTACCTTATTTCAGTTACCTGTATTATTGCTAATTTTAATGTCAGATTATGTTGTTAGTAATATTTGGATCATGCCTACATGATGATGCTTGATGATGATATCAGGTGTATTTTGGTTCGAGAAACAATAGATTATTATATTGATGAATATTTCTAAATTCTTAGTATTATTGTGCCTTATATGTTGTTGGGTATTTTATAAGGATTTGCACTGATATATGTTCATATTTCTAGAAATGATTATTTGATGTTTTATATTTAAAGGAAATATTTAATGTTAATGCAATGGTTATTTAAATGAATTAATGTTCACTATTCGCTTGAATGCAATTGATATGCATTATACTTCATGTTTTTGTATGAAGTGAGATGAAGTCATAGTTACCCCATTGGTGAGGTCCACAAGATGGTTTCGTTCTCCATTGCTGCTTGATTATTATACGTTATGCTTTGCCTATTTTATTGTGAGAAGGTACACTTCATGTTTTTGTATTTTAGTGAACAAATCCTAGGAATATTCTGCCTAATTATAGGTTTTGAGTGTGTCTATATCCCCGAAAGTGGCACAAGAGATAGTATTACTGACCTTTCATGTTGATTCAATGTCCTCCATGTATGGACTTCATATCCATGAGTAGTATATTATTCCCTTTAGTACATGTTGGTAAATATGGATTCATTATGCATTCATGATAGACCAATGACTATATGTGCACTTAGAAGTTCCCGCAGTTGTCCCAGATGATTTAATTAAATGTTGATTTTTAATGCTTTGGGGAGATTTAATATTATTTTATTTTCTGGTTGAGTTGTCGTAGTTGGATTCTAATTATCTGGAATCGATTTTATTATGTTGGGGTGAAAGGTCAATAGGTTATTTTAATTATTTAAATAATATACTTGAAAATTCACCTTTTTAAAAGTTCTTGATATTCAGAAATAGAGTTATTTTAACTCACTTTTCACTTCTGAGTTTGGAGAAGAATTTGGAATTTTCTACAAATTGCTTTGGAGAAATTCAATATTTCTATCATTGTTATTGACTAGGTTTTCAGTTTCTTGTGGGTAGAGGCTTGTTGGAATCGTGGCACGAATACTTCCATTTGTGTGGAGCTACTTTGGGATTCAACTTCAAATTTATTTTATTCCTTGTCTTTTCAGGTTTCTCCCCTGGCTGCAAGGTAGGGCCTCTATTATTTAATTCATTTCTCAAATTTTTAAGTTGTTTCTTGTTTGTAAATGTTTCGTGGGCAGAGAGTTAGTGCTCCCCCATAATCTTGTAGTTTTATGTTATTTGGTTGACTCGCTCTAAGTAATTGGAATTTTGCATTTTGGGTTTTGTACCATTATGCTAGTCATTTTTCCCTGTTTATTTGAAATTGAAATTTTATTGGATTAGTGTGTTTTTGGGTGACTATGGGAAAGTGGATTTTTATTTTGTATCTTTCTGAGAAGTTTGATCTCTATGAAATTTTATGATCGCCTCATTTTGTGTGCCACCCAATTTTTCAGTTTGGTTTGTTCGAATTAATATGAATATTAGAATGTGTTGTCCTCAAGGTTTCTAACCATTCTATGGTTTTATTTTATAGATTTTGGATTCATCAATGAATTTTTACTACTAGCAAAGTGTCCAGTCGAGTATGATGTGAGTACTTGTGATTGTCTTTCCATTTTTATGGAATTGATCTCAATGCTTTATTTTGATCACATTGGAATCTGTGATGTTGGTGTTTGAGACCAAATCAAAATCTCTTTATGTGTGCCATGACGGGATTCCATTGGGAACCATGGCCTTAGTCGAGGCCAATGGAGCCATGTGCTATTTCTTTTACTTCCCTCTTTGATTGAGATTTTGGAGTCTTTTATCCATCATTGTGTTTGACCGGTAGGTGTGAAGTAGGGGGATGGAGTGGCTCACCAAGGAAGGTTGGGACACAAAGTGGTCCTGGGGTAACCCTTGGTTGAGTTATCTTAACAACTGATAACCTTAAAATGAATTGAAAAAAAAACACAATAATAATAAGATCAGTGTTTTATCCGTCAGTCATTTTTTTTAGAGACATGAGTTAAGATAGTTGTGAACCATTTGCGGATGTTGATCTGGCATAGCATTGGTCATCTATTTTTGAGATGTGTGTTGGCACAGTTGATCATCCTTGATGAGAGAAGGATTTCTTGAAGCCACACAGGCCTATACGAGCCATGTGATGACACTCCGTTCTTGAGTCTCAACATCGTACCATGTCTATCTTGAGTCGTGACCTTAACCTACTTGTATTGTGTTCTTGCATTGGACCTTTGTACTGTCCAATAATTTTATGTACCTTAGCGTGATTGTATCCCTTTTTGGTGTGAATGCTTATCTTGGTTTGTGTTCGGGTTACTATTTCCACAAACATGGTGGGGTGGGTCTAAGTGTTCCACATGGTAGGGTGGAATTTCACAATACCACTGTTGGGGACCAGTGTACAGATGGTGGACAACTTTTAGTAATGGAGTTCTCGAGCATGATGTGCTCTTTTCTATCCCTTCTTATTATTTATTTATTTCATATTTATACTTGATCTAGATTCTTAGTTTGATTTAATTTATCTTATGTCATGATGTCGAGTGTGTATGGCCTTAGATCATGCCTTCCGATACTCCATGGTGTGGAGTTGTACTCATTTTAGTCGTGTGTTGGAGCTGACATACTTGTATTTTCTATTTTAGACTTGTACAAGAAAACTATGCATTTGTGCATTTTAAATGCGTATGTTTTTTTCATGTTCTTACACATTTTTCCTTTTCTATTCCACATGTGTTCAAAATAGTTGCACATATGTTCAGTCTGTACATTTGTTCAAACTAGCAGTGTCTAAGCCTTCTTGTGCGCAAATAACTTGATACTGGTCCAACACATTTGTTGCAAAGAGTTGTTCCCATGGGTTTGTACTAAATATGATTCCATGATTGGTTTCCCCATGCTTACAGGACCTTTTTCATGTATTCACTTTCCTCTTTCCATTTCTGAATTATGTTGTTACTCTCACTTTTTAATTTGGGTTTTAAAATGAACTTAGCATTGTTTTTCTTTGAGAGTGAGTTGTCTGCTCAGCTAGCGACCATGAACATTGGTTCAGTCTCATTCTGTGAGGTTCATGGACTCGGTCCGGACTACCATGAGGTGGCTTGGACATTTTCATTTGTTCTTGCTTGTGTTTGGGTGTCTTGGAACCCTTTAAATGTTGTTGATTCTTCCACATGTGAATTTTTATGCAATGATTGTGCTTTGTTTTAAGTTTGGTTAATTTGATTATTGTTTTATGATCATTAGATGCACTTATGTGGTTAATGCATATGTTTACCTTTAAAAAATGTTAAGTTCTTATTTGACCTTTTGTTCTGAGGGTTCCTCGGTAGGCCATTACAACACTAGTGTCCATTTTGGCATTGGATGAATCACTAGCTTTGGCTTCGACCTCAGCAATAGCCTCCAACCTATTAATTATCATTCTTTCTGCATCTAGCTAGGCAATTAACCATTTCATTATGGTATTTTTGCAGTTGTAGAGAATACAAAGCTTCTGCACTTTTCTCATGACGAGGGAATACTTAGGCAAATCCTCCTCAGAAATGGATTTTTTAGAGTGGGGCAAGGAAACATTGAGGGGGACTTCAGTGTCATCTAGGTACCTTTTATTCTTAACAAGGGAAGGGATTTAGGAATAGGACTAGTAATTTTGGTGAGGGAATTCTCAGGGGACCAAGCTAATTAGGTCCAGACCATGAGGACTGGAAATCTTTAGACATCACAATAGTTTCTTGAACATTTTCTTTCTATCTTGAGTTATTTTTGAATTAAGCAGCAGCAAGAGGGTGTTGGCCTGAGGTACAATAAACAACTAACTAGGGAAGAATTAACAAAAGGTTACTTCAACCTAGAAAGTAGTAGCATAGCAAATTAACCATCTACCTCTATCAAAAACCAAAATGAAAAAATTGTACAAGCACAAACGCATAGTTTCAAAAACCCACAAGCAGAGAGCATCAAGTTTAAATAGCATAAAAGGTAAACCATGCCACGCAAGGCTAATAACCATAATTAAAGTTTAAAACTTAAAATTGAATTTAAAAAAACTAGCCCAACCATAGGGCTTGTTGTCGGCATCACCACAATTCACGACACCACCCCGGTCCAGCAACAGAGTTATTTATCATCCCATAAGTGCTTGGAAAGCAACAGGTCAGCCCACTCTTCATTCAGGAACTTGAAGAGCTCACGATTGCCTTCCATAGACTCATTCCCATCAGAGGCCTTCTCATTTAACATATAGAGAGTTGTTGATGAAGCATGCATAAACTTAAGGGAAGACTTGCTGATGTTAGACAATCTCCTGTTGGTGTTGTCCAAGTCCCCATTAATTTTGGCCATTGTATTCTCTAGATGAGCAATGTGGTATTTGATTCTTCCCACCAAGCCGCCACATGTAACAATTTTGGTACTCTCAGTCATATTGGATTTCTCATTAGTGGGGGCATTGTCCTCCTTACCCTCGTCATCCAAGGTAGTTTGAATGTTATCTTTACCCTCCTCTTGGTCAAAATAATTCTTATGCTCTTCCCGGCTGGGAGATCTCACCGAGGCATCCTCCTGATCAAACAACTCTTTCATAGCTCTTCTACCCTTCTCCTTAGCTAGATAGGAGGAGCAGCGGGTAGTGTTGGGTTGGGGGTTGATAGTATGTGGGCATTCAAGGTTAATGTAGATCTTTTTTCTCTTTTTGGGCGATCGCTGAGAGGAATATTCAAGGGTTAGGTCACGTTTGGAGCCAGTCTAAGAGCCAGGAGAAGGGTGGGTTTCAAAGGATTTATGGATGGCAACTAGGGTGAAACAACCCATAGAACTCGAGGGCATGGGGAAGCCCTGATTAAGGGAGACCAAAGGCGACAGAGACTGCTAGGCAACTTGGGTAATTTTGACAACGGGAGGAGGGCAGAGGGCACGATAGAAGTTATAAATTTTGAGAATTAACCCCAGGAAAAGGTAAACGGGGTTTTTCCCAGCGAGATGGCCTCATTCACATCAACAACATTAGACTCCACGGAGTGTAATAGGTAAAATGACAAAGAAATCAAAATTTTGTGCCTAAGATGGTTTAAGAAGGCAAAATGGTAGTTATAGAAAGTACTGTATCAACCCTCTAATGTGAAGTACTTGAGGATGAATTAGCACATTTTCGGCTAGAATTCAGGCAGGTTCGCAGTGGTGTAACCCCCATTTTTAGACACCAGCTTCTCTTCATTTGTGAAAAACTGAACAAAGTCAGTTTTTGCCTTTTTTTAGTATTTTTTCCATTTTTGGCCCGTTGTAGACATCCCTGTAGATTTTTCAATGACTTCCTCATTAATCTCGAAAGATCTCGTTAATGGTGACCTTCCTTTCATTCTAGGTCTTCACAAACTGACGTGATATCATTTCATCGTGGCCCGTCAGGTTCTTCATGAAGGGAAGAATCCCTTCCTCTTTGCAAAAGTACATGACCATGGGGTCACAGGAGAACTCTTCCTTGATTTTGTTTGGTTCGATCCTATGCCGGTCAACACCCATTTTAACACACACCAGCAAAATAACCCACACCCAGAATTTGGTCGAGCGAGAGTTGCTCGTAGCCCAGTAATTGCAGTCACCCACGAAACCACAAAAACCAGAGCACAGGTAGAAAGAGAAATGGTGAAGTGAAAGCCGCAGCTTAGCCAAAAAGTTTTGTCACTTTGAGAGCCATAATTATGGTAGTAATTGCTCTTGAGTTGTTATGCAATTGTATCTTGAACGTTTCCTATCTAAATTTGTATATAATTTTAATAAATTTCCTTCTATTTGTATGCTTTGATAAATGTTTGTATCTCTATCAACCTATCTTATAGATTTGATCATGAGTAGAGTAAAAGGGGAGCCATACCTTAACAATGGCATGATAGATAGCTTCTTCTCTCTAGACATTTCATGCCCTTTATTTTAATATGTCTTCCCAAATGATGTACTAGGTATAAAGCATGTAAATAATAAGAGTTCCCATAATTTTTCCTCATAACAAATAAGCAAAAAAAAAGTTGATACTATGAATACAATCACATAAGAAGGGCTAGAATACACCTAAAGTCCCTATAAGTGTTGCTTTATTATTTCAAGCAAGTCTTATTAGAAACCGAAGTAAAAAAAAAAAAAAACATTGTGACTTTTCAATGAATTTGAAAATAGTCAAGGTGTTTGTAGGGTAATTTGTTAATCTATTTTCACATGACATTTTTCAGATTTTCTCAAATCTAGAGCACTTCTAATTAAATGATTGCTGATATTTATTAATTTATTTTAAATCTTTTGTAATAAATTTGTTTTCACATGGACCTTTTAGCTATCTAATGTAAGAGCAATGTCTTTAGATTGAAATCTCTTTAATTGAAAGACAAGATCCCAACCTCATCTTTTTGTAAGGTTGGACATTAAACTTAATAAGACTTGATCCGTAATGAAATCATTTGAAATCAGTCAACTTCACTACTAAATGGAGATCTATTATCTTAAATTATATCTTGATATATTTCATAAAAAAACAAAATAATAATTACTATACATAAAAGAAGAAAAGCATATACATCCAAAACATTGAATTTTTATCATTTATTGCTACTGAAACGTTGATCGTTGATCCATTCTGATAAATGTTTTCATCTAAAACAAGCTAGATTACTGCTTTTATAATGTATATGATACCATAAATAAATAGATAAACCGTTCTCTATCTAGTAGGTTTGGATCTTCTAACCTGCTCTGAGCAACCTCTACTCTTCCTCTTTTACGCTTACCAAATCTAACCATACCTTCACCTGCGATTCAGAAACACCCACCCGAAACAATTCATATTAAAAACCAAAACTTAACCTTACAAAAGCCAGTCTATTCATATTGCAAACAAAAAACCTAAATATCAGCCCTTCAAAAACAATAGAATCAGGCATGTATTCACTTCAATGTGATCTAAAACCAAAGATTTCAATCAGAGGACGACCTTTTCTACAAAAATGTGAACTTCGACAGAGTAAATCACTGATAAAATTCCTCCTTAGTTAGCCTTAATCACGTAGAACATAGCTTCTTCCAAAATATGGATGATCTGAACTTCTTTTACAGGGAAAAGCCAATGAATTCGATTCCGGAGTGAATCTAGCCGAGGCAGATCTGGAAGAATAGGGAAGCGAAAATAAATGGAAAGAGCGGCGTACGTATTTAGGGTTTCCTTAAAACGCGGGTTAAGTGTCGGTGGAATTTGGACGGTGAGGTGGACATTTATATGAGCCGTGTGGACAAAGCAAGAGTGTAAATACTTGGCAAGGAAGAAATATCGTGACAGGTGTCCGTCCATTACCGTCTATGGAGAAGGAACCGTTGTGATGAATTTGGTTTAGCTAATGTGATATCCATGAATCTCATCGTGTGTAACAAAATAGATTGTACTCTTTGGAGGGTAGTGGAGGGGTTATCAAGAATGTGAGGTCAAACAGATTTTTATTAGAAATAATAGAAGTATAGGTACAATGTTACAATAAAGTCAGGTATGTAAATTAGGTTTTACTAATGTTAAATAACATTAAATATATAATGTTATTCTTAAATAAATGAGTGTATGGCTATTTGTCTTATGTTCAAATATATGTCAAAATCTAAAGATTGGATATGCATAAATCTAATGTAGGGACCAAGCTAGATTTGTATTTTGAATGATTGTGAAGGGGTCGTCAAAAAAGTACTTGTTGAAATTAAAATATAAATATATTTATAAGAGACAAAACAAATGTCTTTTTTCATAAAAAAAATATATGTACAAGATTAGAATAAAGGTTTTACTTAAATTCAATTAAATGTCCAATATTGTCCTAGGATAAATGTCTCAATGGGTTACTTGTCTTATGTTCAAATATTTGTTACAATCTATATATGGGACATGCATGAATCTCATGTGTGGACCAAAATAGATTTGCAGTTTGAATGGTTCTGGAAGGGTCACCAAAAAGGCGCTTGTTGAAATTAAGCACACAAATATTTTTAGGAGACAACAAATAGATTTTGAATAAAAAATATTAATACAATGTTACAATAAAGTCAAGTATGTAAATTTAGTTTTACTTAAATTAAATATCCAATATTGTCCTTAAGATAAATGTGCATAGTTTAAATGTCTCATGCTCAAATATATGTGTCAATCTACAATGGGATATGAATGAATCTCACCTATGGACCAAAATAGATTTGCATTTGGGTCAGCGAAATTAAAATATAAATATATTTATAGGAGACAAAACAAATGAAGTCTTAAATGTTACAATAAAGTCAAGCATGTAAAATTAGTTTTTCTTATGTTCAAATACATATCCAATGTTGTCCTTACAATAAATCTGTGAATAGTTCATTTGTCTTAGTTTTGAATATATATTCAAATCCACATATGGGATATGCATGAATCTAGCTTGTGGAGGAAAGTAGATTTGTATCACCAAAAGGTGCTTGTTGACATAAAAAAGAAAACAAAATTATAGGAGACAAAACAAATGGACTTTTCATTAAAAAAAATATTTATAATATTACACTACATTCAAGCGTGTAAACTTAGTTTAACTTATTTTCATTTAAATAGATTCAAATTTTGAATGGTTGTGAAGGGGTCACCAAGAAGGTGCTTATTGAAATTAAAAATACAAATATTTATAGGAGACAAAACAAATAAATTTTGAATAAAAAATACATATGATGTTACACTAGAGTCGAGGATTTAAATTTAGTTTTACTTCAATTGAATATTCAATGTTGTCCTTAAAATTAATATGTATGGTATACATGTCTTATGTTCAAATGTACGTGAAAATCTACAATGGGATATGCATGAATCTAACCTATGGACCAAAATAGATTTGCATTTTGAATGGTTGTGGAGGGGTCACCAAGGAGACCTACTCGTTAAAATTAAAATATAAAAATATTTATATGATACAAAATAAGTGGATTGTTAATAAAAATGTGCATACAATGATACAATAAAGTCAAGCATGTAAATTCATTTTTTCTTATCTTCAATTCAATTTCCAATGTTATCCTTAAAATAGATGTGTGTATCGTTTACTTGTCTTATGTTTAAATATATGATAAAATCTGCATATGGGATATGCATAAATATAACATGTAGACCAAAGTGGATTTGTATTTTGAATAGTTGTGGAGGGGTCACAAAAAAGGTTCTTGTTGAAATAAAAATATAAATATATTTAGAGGAAGATAAAACAAATGTATTTTTTTATTAAATATATATGTACAATGTTACGGTAAAGTCAAGAATGTAAATCTAGTTTTAATTATGCTCAATAAAATATCCAATGTTGTCCATAAAATAAAGGTGAGTATGGGTTACTTGTCTTATGTTCAAATATATGTTACAATCTACAGATAGGATATGCATGAATCTCACCTATGGACCAAAATAGATTTGCATGTTGAATGGTTCTGGTGTGGTCACCAAGAAGCTGCTCTTGAAATTAAAATATAAATACATTTATAGAGGAAGAATAAAAAAAATTTAATAAAAATTATGTGTACAATGTTACAATAATGTCAAGCATGTAAGTTTAGTTTTACTTATGTTAAATTAGATATCAATTGTTGTCCTTAAAATAAATATGTCTATAGGTTACTTGTCTTAGGTTCAAATATATGTTACAAGACCAAAATAGATTTGAATTTTTAATGTTTTTGGAGGGTTCACCAAGAAGGTGCTTGTTGAAATTAAAATATAAATATATTTATAGGAGAAAAAATAGATTTTAAATCAAATATATGCGTACAATGTTACAATAAAGTCAAGGATGTAAATTTTGTTTTACTTATGTCCAACTAAATATCCATAATCTTCCTAAAAGCAAATGATTTTTTGGTTCCCTAGTCTTATTGTTCAAATATGTGTATTCTAGTGATATTTAATGAGTATGAATTTTAAAGAATATAGAATGGTTATAGAATATTCCTAACCCACCTCCCCCCATATTGCATCATCCCACAAATGGAAAAAAAGAGACCAACAATACTTGATGATCACGTTCATTAGTTCTCCCTAGAGTATGAGTAGGGAAATACACATGTAAACATGACAAGCATTGCTACAACTATCTTCACTACCCTTATTGTACTTTCATCCAAGGGCGGGGATATATAGATCTACTCATGAAACAAAGGGTAGGGGATAACACATATACTAATTTTATTACAAAAATTTTGGATAATGAGAACATATCTAACCTACATGGAAGCTATGAAGAGGGACATACACATCTTCTCACAACAATTATAAACAAGGACAAAACTATCAAATCATAATCACCAACTCTTGTGACAAGTAGAGACACTTCCAATCACTTACACCATCTTTTGATTGAGGTAAAACACATTCATTCACACATAACCAATAGTATTAATTTGGGACATTCACATGCAACTAAAAGTACAAATATTGAGAACAAAGTCATTATTGTCACATATGAAACCATGATTATAGACCATTACCACTTTGATCAAGAATTATATGAGCTAACTGTTATTGCCACCTATAAATTGATCTTGGATTTATTCATTTTGGCATAGATAATTTCATCACTACAACAATTTCACATCCTTGTTGCTAATGACTAATGAGAGTTCATTGAATGTACTCCTACCTCCTATTGCTCCATCCCCCATTAAATTGTCTACTTAATTAGAAATTTGATATTAAGAATTAAATTTTGCAATTCCCCCTCAATGCAAACTTCTTTGAATGATTGAAGAATATTGAATACCATTAACAAAACATCCTATATGTTAGTGAACAGATTTTTCCTTCTTGAAAAATAACGATTAAGAACTCTAAAAACCCAAAAGCTGAAGGAAAGAAATGCACTAACAATTGAGTAGATTGTTTACAACCACACTCTCTGCATTCAAAGGCGTAGCTACCTTAAACAAGAAGGATTTTCAATAAAATCTTTAATTTAGAACATCTAACTTAGAGTATACTTTTTACCAGAAAGCACGAAAGGCTATGATTTACATCACCATAAACTTATTAATTAACTATTCTGAGATTTTGTGGGATCAAAACGATATACTAGCCAGCTGACTCAAACCTTAAATAGATGAATTATAAAAGAAAGGCCGATTCATAGAAATAACAAATCTGGAAAGATTACTGAGAAAATCCACAATATATTTCAACAGATTATAACATGTTCATTCAATTCCAACTGAAATCAAAACCATGCACTTAAATAGACCAAATGCTCCAAAATAATGATAAAATTTGCTTAGATTACCAACTGATAATATATGTCCATATATTTGAAAATATCTAGTTTCTTCCAACAGAAAGAACTTCAGAAAAAAAGAACCAAAAGTAGAATTGAGTTTTCTTTTTTTCCAAAAAGAGCCGACCCTCACTTGGTCGATCAAAATATTACTTATAGCCACGCAGGGCTTAATTCTGTTTTAAAACTAACTACCTCAAAATAGCAAGAACCCTGGAAACTAACTAAAATAGAAAACTACTTAGAAAACTAATTGGCCGATTGGCCTATTGTAGCTCCATCATCATTGTTCATGGTATTCTTCATCGCTTTCCATTCTTCAAATGCCATAGAGAAATTTTGTCTTAGCTTCTAGTTTGGTTGGGCAGCTACTTTGAACCTTTGGAGCCAAACGTCTTTGAAATGTTGTGTCTACTGAATCTTTCTTTCAATTACCTTCAGATGTTCATCTCCATATACCACAGCTAATTCTACATGGGCTAAGATCGAATGATCTATCATCCCAATTTCCTTGGTAGCTTTCAGACTCTCCATCTTTTTCTGGAAGTAGGGCAACAACCTTGACATTTCACCACTGGCTTCATTTTCCAACCCGATAATCTTCCCTGGGCATTCATTCTGCGCCAGTAGGGTATCTCTCAGATAAACCTGAGCTTCAATTATATGTGATGATTCTTCAATTGCCTGTTCATATAACCAACTCTCCCATTCCAAATTTACTTTGACCACAAACATCAAATTTTCATCCATGCCAGGCACTGTCTTTTCAGAAATAATTTTTTTTATACCATAGGTATAAATGTATTCCATATTATGTATTTCAATTTCTAATTTTCCCCTTTTCTTTTTCCACAATTCCACATCATCTTCTACTATTTTTAGTAATTGCTCAGCCTTTGTCATTACCTTATCAAAATCACTAGCAAACCTAGTAATTTCCAAATTTACCTTATCCATCCATTTGTAGAAGGCTGTTGAAATTGATCTGTCTTTATGAACTTGGTCCAGGAACTTCTGACTTTCCAGAGACTTTACATTCAAATCCAAAGAAATCATTGTTAGTGGTTGGGGCATGGGATCATGAAGTTGCTGAATATACTTGGCCATTTCACAAAGGGCATGTTTCAGCTTCATGTTATCTTCAGCAATCCTTTTTCACTCGGTGATTGATCTTCTTATTAGTTGAATCAAAGATTTTCAAATCAGTAGCCCTAGTTGACATGCCCGGATCTATCTTCTCAACATGGAAGTCACTTTCTGTCACTTCTTCACTAGATTTATCTGAGTTAGGTTTAAATATCTCTGCCATCCAACATCCTATTTTGGCATCTACATCGACCATGGCTTCTACCTTCGGCTTCTTACTTCTTGGGGTTTTTCTAAGATATTTACCAACCATATCTCCTATAGGGGCAGATATTGGAACAATACTTCTTTTCTTGTTAACTGAGATCCCTAACCACTTAGGACTCTTTGGTGTAGAGACATCAGTGGAAGGGGTTGATATTGGTATATTTTGGTGATCTTATTCTGCCATTTGGATCTTCAGAGGGCTTGTTGGACTCTTCTCCAATTTAACCTTTCTGGTATGCGGCTTTTCACTTTCTTTAGGATTAAGATCAACAATAATGCAAGGGATTGTTTCAATCTTTTCTTTCCTTTTACTCCTGGTTCTGGTAATTTTCAGAGATTGTATGGGGATTGCTTCTCTCTTCTCAATATGATCTTCAATTTCAAAGTTGGATACACCTGCAGACAGAAATTCCTCATTTTTATTAGTAATAGTGGGAGAAGGGGAGAGTTTCAAAATCCTTATGCTTTTCCTGGTTACTGAGACAGGAAATTCTTGCTTCTTTTTCTTGCTTAACTCCTTCAACCACTTGTCTGTTCTTTTGAAAACACTTTTAGAGAGAACATTCAGGTCATCTAATTCTTCTCTTCCCCAATCTACTTTCCTAGCCACTATTTTGCCATTTTGCTTTATACCTTCAGCTTATTTTCCATCATCTTCTATATCAGCGTCAATCCCTTTAATTTTAAAAGGCAGTCGTAGGGAAATAATCTGATTCAATGAAAACTAAGAATGAATTCTCTTCACAACCTTGAATTCATCAACACAATCGGCCCAATAGTCCTCTAGACTTGGCTAATGTAGGAAGGTAGCATCTACTTTAAAGTGGTTTTCCACAAATCGCTTACTGTAGAAATAACTGCAACTTTGATAATAAGGAAGATTGAATAGTTTAAGCTCGGTATCAGGAGAAGACATACCATGTGTTAGCCTGAGGCGATAATGTCCCAAATCAATAGGGAAAAATGAACCCACCCTTCTTTTAAGCTTGAACTTCAATCCGACCTAAATAATTTGTCTGCAAATTTCCAACATAATGTATTTATCTAAACAATAACGTGGGAGCTTCACAGGTTCTCCACTAAAACCTCCTACCCTTAAATAACTGAAGGTAGGGAATTGGGTAAAGAAACTACCATAGGCCTTTATCAACTCCATAGCTTCTTTAGACATTCTATAATTTATTCTTCTTTTTAGCTCGAAGACAAGCTTAGCCAAGAACGTATCTTGCACTCTTTAGAAATTTCTCAGGTTCTTCTCCTTTTGTAGGTAAGAGTGGTATTCATATATCATCATGTCATCTCTCCATGGCTGATGAGGCAGTGTAATGACCCTACTCAAATCTGATTGAAAACTTTTGATTTTTGGCCTTGGAAATTTTGTCAAACACTTCACATACCAGGGTCATATGACTGATATAACATTTCAGTTTGCTTTAATGACTCTTTTCTTCAATTAGCATCAATGATAATGCTTGGAAGAAGACTCAAAATTGACTAAACAATGACCTAACATGAATGTGCAACTTATTTTGACAATATTCAATGCATCTATGTGACTGAAACTACTTGAAATATGTAGCTACAACAACTAGTAATTATTACAAACACTTTTGATGCGTCCTAAGATGGCATTAATGCACTTATAGCCAAGTGGCATTAATATAAATACTTGGTATGCAAAATTATAACATTATTTATGCCAAAAAGAGAACCTACAGCCAATTGACATTTTGTCAAACAATTGGCATGCAAACTAATAAGCTGATCATGAATGATAAAAACATATTCAATTAC
>MU224342.1:1234582-1262125 GCA_018584345.1 Thuja plicata
CAATTGGCATGCAAACTAATAAGCTGATCATGAATGATAAAAACATATTCAATTACAACTATATCAGACCAACAACTTATGTCTCCTTTATTGCACATATAATGTCAACTACAATGCTAGTATGAAACGGCCAAGACTCTTGGTATTACAACATATGCAAACTATGTAATTTTCTGAGTACAAATGTAGCCTTAGTATGAAATCTAAAATGCAATATATATACAACAATTGACTTGAGAAACCTGGTACACAAAGTGTAGAAGAGCTGGAGACTTGATTGTAACACTTGTTGATGATGAAGACCCTCCAAATGAATAAATCGACTCCCTTGAATTGTCGCCCCTATTCTTGCCTGGCAATACTTTATATAAATAAATGCAGACTCTAGGCTCCTCAAAATTTTCCTTGAAATGATTGTCTTGACGATAGCAATTGAATGCAACAATACCCAGAACCATAGGATGCTTCAATGATGAGCTATGAACCAAAATTTCTTTCCAATGGTGCCCTTTCTGTAGTATATCAGACCACTAAATTATTTACCAGCAACCTAATAGCTACTCCAAAAATATGCCAAAACAATTGCCAAGCTCTCCCAAGATGAATGCTCAAATACCCACAAAGAAACAATACCCGAATGAGGCCATACAAGAAAAAATCTGAATATGCTATGCAAAATCGTCCTCCATTAAAATCTGAAAAAGATTGGTAACTATAACAGCAATGTGCAATAAATGAAATTGACCCAATGATGAAATTCCAAAGCTCCAAAATGCCTCCAAAATCTGCAATAAATTTCCTCAAATCGATACCACCAAAATTTGGCCAAGGGCCATAAAATTTTACTCTAAAGTACAAGTAGAAAGTCTGAAGCAACTTTCTCAACTTTGCAATAATTCAAGTGATATTTCACACCCTCAAAATTTCTCACCAATTGAGAGTTTTTGTTCTCAATGGCCAAAGACAACTGCAGAAACCTTAGGCTCCACAACCATCAAACATCAACATCAACAACAACAAATCTGCCTGGTGAGAATGAAGCCCAGGATGCCTATTTATTCCTTTTTCTCCACTTTCTCCAGAAACTTCTAGAACCTTATTTTATTTTATTTATTAAGTGACTTTATAAAATGTTTTATAATTCAAGTCACTTTATTAAATTAATTAAATATAAAGTTACCTTTTAATATTTATTTATTTGATAACTTTATAAATAATTAACTTAATACCACTTATTTATTTAATTAAAATAATTAATTATTCATCCTTATAAAATATTCATTATTTTGGACAACTTAATTAGTTAAATTAATTAAATCAAATTACCTCCAAAATAGGGACATTACAGGCAGACCTTCCCAATTTCTACAGATGGCTAGGACATAAAATAGGTATGATGTCATATAGAAACTAGAGGCTTCTGCATACTGGGATAGCTCTTCATCCAGTCTTGCCGCTATCACTTCAGCCCAGTCTACACATTTTCCATCAGTCAGAATGGTTTGAATAAGAATGTACATCCAATCCTCCCACATTATGTCATTAGGTTTTCCCCTCAATCTGTTCAACATGACAACAATATCTCTCACTTCTCTTAACAAATGGTCCTTCTTCAGAGGTTTAGGAAGTCTTGAACCTCCTCTTTTAGCCTTGGACAACCAGTCCCTAGCTATATTGTTTCTATAATCTTTGAAATTGCTAAGAAAATCTTCTTTAGCTTTTGCAAAGTCAGAGGTGACATACGTCTCGGTAGGAGGAATTCTCAAAGCCGCCATTACTATTTCCTGGTCCACTGACACCAACACTTCTCCAGAGGGAAGGCAGATACATTTATTCACCCTATCATACCTGTTTCTACACTCCACTAATTCAGGGCACGGAGTCACTTCAGGAAAACCAACAGCCTCCAACAAACTGCTCTCAATGATTTTGGCTTATATGGTCATGGCCTTGGCATTTCTGATTCTATGAACAATCTCTGCAATGTCATCGTTGACAAGAACAGTATCTCCCATTTCTAGAAGACAACTACTTATAGGGGAGAACTTATTTTCCTTTACAAATTTGGCCTGTTGGGCTGACTTACTAGAGCTACCCATGATAATCTTAGTGCTATTGACTCAGAAAAAGATATGAAACAACAACAATTTCCTTTCTTACAGTATACAATTCTTTTCTTTTCTTTAAAAATCAGAAAGGAAAATGAGAAATGCTTTTGGACTCACCGATGCCAACCCTTCGCTTGCAGAGATAAACCTTCAATCCAGTCAAGCTTTCCAATAAAATGTGAAAAAAAAAATGGCAAAGAAAGGAAAACTGAATGCATACATTTAAATCACTCCTTTTTAGTAATTATGATTACTTGCCATGAATCAATGATTTATGTTGTCAATAACTGGCCACGTCCCATCACATTTCCTGCTTACTCAAGTAATTGTACCTTTAATTGAGTTGACGTCACTTCATGTCTTTTCAGCAATCAATTTAATACATGCAAGTGACATTTGACACATGTTGATTGTTGTGCAATCATTATTGCCTTTCTGTATCTTGAACATTGAACAGTGATGTGCAAGTTCAAGGTTTGAGATCACACATGCCTTAAGTCATGAATTGACACAAATAATAAATACGATGAACTGATGTAGGATGTGAGAGGTGAAAATGAATTATGAACACAAAAGGCAAAGGTTCAGGATTCAAGATCTTGAAAAATGCGACACTGAGAAAGATGCAAGCTAAAGAAGGCATGACCAATGTAAAATGGGAAATTGAAATTTGAAAGTTGAACTTTGAACAAGCAATTTCAAGGTTCATAGTTCAATATTACACTACACATCTGACACGGGCTAAAGAAATTACCGATTGCAAAAATGCGCAGACATGCACAACAGGAAAGGCAAACTTGAACTTTGAACAAATAGTTCACGGTTCAAAGTTCAAGATACAACTTGACACTTTACACGCTAATTTCATAGAAGTTAATCAAAAACTTTTGACCTGCAATAGGTGGCTCTAACTGGGGATAGGACCGTGAGGGAAAAAACAACGAACTCAAAAAGCCTCTGGTTCCGCACAAAACTAAGCCTATAGTAAAGAAGAAACTAACCTAAGACACAACAAAATAGTATGTACATTAGAGATAAGAAACTTACAGCTCATAAAGCTTGAGATCTTATCTGTTAAAGGACAAGGGTAGTTTTGTTCCATCAGCATACTTCAACCTGAAAGAGTTAGGCCCAAGCTCTTGACTAATCTCGAAGGGTCCTTTCCATAATGACTCAAACTTGTTGTGTGCTCCTCGGGGTTCTCGCCTTTTATCCCACATCAAAACTTTATCTCTTGTCATGAACCTCCTGGGTCGAGCTCTTTTATCAAAGAACTTTTTCACCCTAGCCTGGTGATTGATAATATGATCTACAATATGTTCCCTTTCTTCTTCAATCTTGCACAGATACATAATTATTTTCTCCATACCATTATGAAAATGTTGTTCTTCAATCACCTTTTGCAGTTTAGCAGCGGCTAATTCTAATGGAAGAGAAAGCTGAGCTTCTATGCCATATACCAGTTTGAAAGGTGATATTCCTATGGCTCTTTTTGGTGAAGTGCGATCTGCCCATAATGCTTCATGCAATATTTTATGCTAATCCCTGGCATTATCATCAACTAACTTCTTCATTATGGAAATTAAATTCTTGTTAGTTGATTCGACCTGACCGTTACCTTGAGGAAAGTAGTGAGATGAATGTGACAATTGAATTCCATTATCATAGAAAAAAAGCTGCATTTCAAACGAAGAGAAGTTTTGTGCATTATCAGCTACTACCTTCGTTGGAATCCCAAATCTTACCAAAATATTTTCCTTTAGGAAGGAACAGACTATTTCTGAAGTGGTTTTTTTTACAGGAATGGCCTCTGCCCATTTAGTAAAGTAGTCTATTGTAGTCAGAATATGAGTATGACCCGCACTTGAAGGGGGATTTATAGGTCCTATGAAATCTATACCCCACTATTTAAATGGTTCTTCAATAACCACAGGTCTTAACAGTAAAGCTACTAAATGAGGCTTCCCAGAGAATAACTTACATTTTTTGCACTGCACTACCCACTTATAAGCGTCTTTAAACATTCCAGGCCAATAGTAACATTTTCTTAGAATCTTGAATGTTGTTACTGAGGAGGAGAAATGACCACTGCAAGCTTCATTGTGAAAGGACTGGAGCAGTTTCTTTTGCTGATCTTCATCAACACATCTGAGGAACATTCCATCTAAACCTCGTTTATATAGTATGTCATCAAAGATAACATACTTAACTACTTTTAATTTCAAATTCCTTTTCTCTTTGGTAGTAAGGTGAGCTGGACATTCTCCATAAGTCAAATAAAAGGCTACATTTGAGAACCATGCATCTTTCAATCCAGTAAACAAAGACAAGGGAATATCGTCGTTGGACTCCTCTTCATTTTCTGCAATTAACTTACAGAGTCCTTGACCTCTTACTAATTTGGTAGGTTTTATTTCTAAATCAAACTCTTGCACTTTGGCTACCCAAGTTGCCATGTTATTCATAGATACCTCCTGCTGGGTTAAAATACTCTTGATAGCTGAATTTGGGACATAGACAGTAGAGTGTGAATGAAGGATTTAATATCGGAACTGCTTAACAACATTTACCACTGCAAAAGCTTGCTTTTCTGTGGGAGAGTACCTCAGTTCATGTCTCTTCAATGGCACACTCATGAAGGAAATAGGGACATCCTCGTCTGCATCATTCTTTTGCAATAAGACACCGGACATAGTATGTTCTGAAGCATAGCAGTGTATCACAAAATCTTTTCAAAAATCTGGGTGAGACAATACCGGAGCTTGAGCAATTGCCTTCTTCACTTCCTCAAAATATTTCTTGGCCTCTTTAGACCATTTAAAACTTTGTTTTTCACTTAATAGATTTACCATAGGCCTAGTTGTTTCTGAGAATTCAAGTACAAATCTTCTCAAGAAATTAATTTGCCCGAAGAAAGATCTTATCCCATTCCTGTTAGAAGGCAGACACAACTTTTGTATTGCTCGGACTCTTTTGGGGTCAATCTTAATTCCCTCTCTTAAAAATATATGGCCCAGTAACTTACCCTCTGTTACACAGAAAATAGATTTCTTGGGATTTAGTGATATCCCTTGATTTCTACATTCTTGAAGAATGAGCTTCAAATCTTTTGCATGTTTCTTCCTCTTACAGGAGAAGACGGTCAAGTCATCAAGATAAACCATGATTATCTTATTTAGCAGGTGACCAAAGGAAGAATTCATGGCATGTTGAAAGGTCACTCCTGCATTAATCAGACCAAAAGGCATTCGATTATATGCAAATGTAGCCCAAGGAGTAGTAAATGCCATTTTATGTTGATCACTAGGGTTTACACTGATTTGGTTGTATCCCAAAAAACCATCTAGCATTGACATCATTTCAGAACCCGCCACCATTTGCAAAATGTGATCCATATTAGGGAGAGCAAAGTTATCCTTTAGACTGGATTGATTTAAGTTTCTGAAATCTACGCAGATCCTGATTTCACCATTTTTCTTGCAAACTGGTACTATGTTCACAACCCAGGTAGAATGGTGAATTGGGTATATTATTCTTGCATTCAGCATTTTGTCCACTTCTTTGAATATGGCATCCGAGACCCTTGGATTATAGTTTCTCAATTTTTGTCTGAACGGCTTAGCACCGGGCTTCAATGGGATGTGATGTTGGAACTGTCCATTTTTAAAATCCTTTAAGTCTTCGTAAGACCAAGAAAACACATCTTTAAATTCCCTTAATAACTTCGTGAATATAACCTTTTCATCTGGACTACAACAAGTGCCTAGATGAACATATTTGGGAATTTCATCACTACCTATATTGATTTTCTCAAAATCACTGGATTGCTTATCACTAGTCTGTTCAGTTTGACCGATGAAACAATCACCACGATCAAACAGGTTCTCCATTGTCACAAGACCCTTAGGGATATGGTTTCCCTTTAATTGTACAATATTCACCTTTTCGTTGGACCACTCATCTGCACAAAATTCTTGACACTTATTTTTTGAAGCTTTGAAAAAATTTGAGGAAAATTTTTCAATACCCTATAAAAATGTCAACACATGGGCATCATTACTGAAAAATTGCCAAGAATTAACATTATCTGGTACGCTAGGTCGGTGAACTAGCTCTATAGTATACTGATTACTATCAAAATTAGGGTGAGGAATGAGTAATGTTGCAGAGCCTGCAAGTATATCTGCTCTAGAATTTAATTCTCTAGGAATTGCCTCAATTGAAAATGCCTCAAGGCCCTCAATTTCATCCCAACCCATATTTCTATAATGCTTCATTCGTTCATTTTTAACTGCATATATGCCTCTCACTTGTTTCACGATTAGCTCAACATCCCCTTTGGCTCTCAGGATTTTAATACTCTTTCTCTTTGCTTCTTAAATACCAAGTAACAATGCTTCATATTTTGTAGTGTTATTTGTATTCTCAAATTCCAATTTAAAGGCAAAAGGAAACTTCTGACCAACAGGAGATATCAAAACTACCCTCTCACCTAAACCTGTAGAGGAGCAACTTCCATCGAACTCAAGAATCCAAACTCCTTCATTCCTGGGAGGTTTCAAATCAGCAACATCTTCTTCAGGTAAGATCACGTAATTAGCAAAATCTATTTCCTGGTATAAAATTTGGGCTCTGGGATCTTCAGATGGAAAGATAGTGTATTTTGACTTGGTCTCAGGTTGTAGCACTACCTTCTGATTACCAACGGGAATTATTGCTTGTGACCAATCTAATTTAATTTCTCCTCCTAAGTCCTGACAGAAGGTTCGACTTAGAAGCATACCATAGCTAGAAGGCATATCTGCCACAAGGACGGTTAATTTTAGCCTTATATTGGGATATGCTACCAATGAGACTTGAGCATCTTTGATTTGACCAAGTAATAGGACTTGCTTAGAATCCATTGAGTAATATTTGCCGAAGGTTTTTGTTAAAGGTAAGTCTAAGGCTTTTGCTACAGATGAAGGCATTATATTGTCTAACGCCCCTAAATCTATAATATAGTTACTAAGATTATGACCATGCATGAACAGAGATACATAAAAAGGTTCTCGTTTACCAGAAATTTGAGCAGGTTTAGAGGATTCCTGACTAAGGATATTTTGAACACTTTTCAGGAATAATAGGGGTCTAATTTATCAGAATTTCATGGGTAGGGACAACATCTATTTGATTTGTTACAAATTTAGGAGATGATCCTTTTACAAAATTCACCAATTTATCTAACTCATTAGGTTTCAACTTCAAATATTCGACAGGAGAAATTTGAATCTTGGAAGTCTTATAAAAATCAACAAAATCAAAGGGAAATTTAGGGTCTACTTTTTTAAGAATTTTTACCTCTGGTCCCACCTTTTCATCCATCCTTGAACTGCCACTTGTATTCACATGTTCTTTTTCTCTTTTAGCTTGGAAAGGATGCGAGACTCGATTGGTATTCCTGTTTCCTTGTTGACCTCTCATGAGCACAGAGCAAGAAGGTTCCTCCAGAGTAATAAAAATGTCACCACCATGATCAGAGTCGGACTCATATTCTAAGTAGTAACTTACGGAGTCGCCAAGTCCTCTAGAGTTTCCTTCACCAGCAGGGATCTCCTGAATACTTTCTTTATTAGCCTCTAGTTGTTTGTATCTCACCATTTCAGGATAGGAATCTCCATCATGTTCGTCAATCAAATGAAAAATAAACATATTTCCTTTAACAGGAGGGGGTTCAGTTTGTATTCTTTGCTGGGTCGGCAAGGCATTCCATTATTTCCCATAATTCCATGTCCCTTGACTTGGATATCTGTGAGGAACATCTTGATATGGAGTAGGTGGAGATTTTGGCATCTGTCTCTTAAGGGAAATCATATCGTTTACTAATCTCTATACTATTGGATCACCAGAGCCAAAAGTAGAGGCTTGATTTTTTGGTGTTTGTATATCTCTTCTCCATTTTCCTACCGTTATGAGGTCATCCTCAAGTTCTACTACAAGACTTTGTGTTGCAGCTATATCAGCTACCCTATCCCGTCTCAATTGATAGCTTATGTCAGGGGGCATTGCATTGACAAAGAAGCCTTTTTGATTTTCTCCATTCGGTCTCTTAGCCTTAGGGATCTGATATAAAATTTTGTTGAATTTGGCTACAAATTCCCTCATAGGCTCATGCATCTCTTTCTTCAATTGGGACAGTTGGAGAAAGAGGAAGTGTTCATCTTCGGCAGATTTGAAACGAGCTTCAAAAGTTGTTTTCATTGAGTTCCAATCAGAAATATGACCATTAGGTAGATGGTAAAACCAATCAGTAGCAGACTCGGCAACTGTTTGTACAAATAATCTAATTGCAATGTTTTCATGCTGTACAGCTAAAATCCCACAAGCAGTGTTAAAGGCATTCAAATGGTCATCTACAAACACTTTACCATTTCCATAGAATTTAGGCAATACATCCCAAGCCCCTTTTGGTAAGGGGTGATTTCCTCCTACATTTAAGGGACCTACTGCTGCTCCCCAAGGCTGGGCCATGATTGATGTCGGGAAGATGGTTACAATGGGGGGAATTTGAGTTCCAGACAAGGTTAAAGTCTGCCAATTAGATTAACTTGAAGATGCTTCAGGAGAAACTTTAGGAGGGGAGGAAGGCCTACTTTTTTCTTTCTTCTTAGGTGTAAAAGTAATAGTAAATTGAAAGTTTTTCAAATCTTGATAAAACCTATCAAAGATGCCTTCTCTCCTCTGAGACCTAGTATAAGGACGAGAATCCAATTTTAAGGTCTTTCTGGACCTTGAGCTGCTCTGTCTACCACTACAGCTTCTTGTGCTATAGGGAGTCCTCTTAACCACTCTCTGATCTCTTCTTCTTCCTCTATCACCAATCTAACCTACTGATATTTCTGATTACTTTCTCTTACTTTCCAGGCCAAGACAGCCAGATCAGAAATAATGTCTTCTTGAGTATCTAAAAACTGCAAATCAGGCTGAAGGACTGGGGGAATTTCTTCTTCACCAGGTATCACATCAATAGGAAATACCATGAACTTTTCTCACTTGGAAACACAAATGCATACTGATCTTTTATAACACATTCCCCAGTAGAGTTGCCAAAAATCTGTTAGTGAACAGATTTTTCCTTCTTGAAAAATAATGATTAAGAACTCTAAAAACCCAAAAGCTGAAGGAAATAAATACACTAACAATTGAGTAGATTGTTTACAACCACACTCTCTGCATTCAAAGGCACAACTACCTTAAACAAGAATGATTTTCAATAAAATATTTAATTTAGAACATCTAACTTAGGGTATACTTTTTACCAGAAAGCACGAAAGGCTGTGATTTACATCACCATAAACTTATTAATTAACTATTCTGAGATTTTGCGGGATAAAAAAGATATACAAGCCAACTGACTCGAACCTTAAATAGATGAATAATAAAAGAAAGGCCAATTCATAGAAATAAAAAATCTGGAAAGATTACTGAGAAAATCCACAATATATTTCAACAGATTATAACAGCATGTTCATTCAATTCCAACTGAAATCAAAACCATGCACTTAAATAGACCAACTGATCCAAAATAATGATAAAATCTGCTTAGATTACCAACTGATAATATATGTCCATATATTTGAAAACATCCAGTTTCTTCCAACAGAAAGAACTTCAGAAAAATAGAACCAAAAGTAGAATTGAGTTTTCTTTTTTTCCAAAAAGAACCGACCCTCACTTGGTCGATCAAAATATTACTTATAGCCACACAGGGCTTAATTCAATTTTAAAACTAACTGCCTCAAAATAGCAGGAACCCCATAAACTAACTAAAACAAAAAACTAATTAGAAAACTAATTGGCCGATTGGCCTATTGTAGCTCCATCATTAGTTTCATGGTATTCTTCATCACTTTCCATTCTTCGAATGCCACAGAGAAATTCTATCTCAGCTTCTGGTTTGGTTAGGCAACTACTTTGAACCTTTGGAGCCAAACGTCTTTGAAACATTGTGTCTGCTGAATCTTGCTTTCAATTACCTTCAGATGTTCATCTCCATATACCACAACCGATTCTACATAGGCTAAGATCGAATGATCTGTCATCCCAATTTCCTTGGCAGCTTTCAGACTCTCCATCTTTTTCTAGAAGTAGGGCAACACCCTTGACATTTCGCCACTGGCTTCATTTTCTAGCCCGATAATCTCCCCTGTGCATTCATTCTATGCCAGTAGGGTATCTCTTGGATTAACCTGAGCTTCGATTATCTGTGATGATTCTTCAATTGCTTGTTCATATAACGAACTCTCCCATTCCAAATTTACTTTTACCACAAACAGCGAATTTTCATCCAAGCCAAGCACTGCCTTTTCAGAAATAAATTTTTTTATACCCTAGGTATAAATGTCTTCCATATTATGTAGTTCAATTTCTAATTTTCCCCTTTTCTTTTTCCACAATTCCACATCATCTTCTACTATTTTTAGTAATTGCTCGGCCTTTGTCATTACCTTATCAAAATCACTAGCCAACCTAGTAATTTCCAAATTTACCTTATCCATCCATTTGTAGAAGGCTGTTGAAATTGATCTGTCTTTATGAACTTGGTCCAGGAACTTCTGACTTTTCAGAGACTTTACATTCAAATCCAAAGAAATCATTGTTAGTGGCTGAGGCATGGGATCATGAAGGTGCTGAATATACTTGGCCATTTCACATGGAGCCTGTTTCAACTTCATCTTATCTTCAGCATCATTTTTCACTCGGTGACTAATCTTCTTATTAGTTGAATCAAATATTTTCAAATCAGTAGCCCTGGTTGACATGCCCAGATCTATCTTCTCAACATGGAAGTCACTTTCTATCACTTCTTCACTGGATTTATCGGAGTTAGGTTTAAATATCTCTGCCATCCAATGTCCTATTTTGGCATCAACATCGACCATGGTTTCTACCTTTGACTTCTTACTTATTGTGGTTTTTCTGAGATATTTACTAACCATATCTCCTATAGGGGCAGATATTGGAAAAATACTTCTTTTCTTGTTAACTGAAAGCCCTAACTAGTTAGGACTCTTTGGTGTAGAGACATCAGTGGAAGGGGTTGATACTGGTATGTTTTGGTGATCTTCTTCTGCCATTTGGATCTTTAGAGGGCTTGTTGGACTCTTCTCCATTTTAACCTTTCTGGTATGCAGCTTTTCACTTTCTTCAGGATCAAGATCAACAGTAATGTAGGGGATTGATTCAATCTTTTCTTGCCTTTTACTCCTGGTTCTGGTAACTCTCAGAGATTGTATGGGATTTCTTCTCTCTTCTAAATACAATCTTCAATTTCAAAGTTGGATACACCTACAGACAAAAATTCCTCATTTTTATTAGTAATAGTGGGAGAAGGGGAGAGTTTCAAAATCCTTATGCTTTTCCTGGTTACTAAGACAGGAAATTCTTGCTTCTTTTTCTTGCTTAACTCCTTCAACCACTTGTCTATTCTTTTCAAAACACTTTCAGAGAGAACATTCAGGTCATCTAATTCTTCTCTTCCCCAATCTACTTTCCTGGCCACTATTTTGCCATTCTTCTTGATACCTTCAGCTTCTTTTCCATCATCTTCTGTATCAGTGTCAAGCCCTTTAATTTTAAAAGGGAGTCGCAGGGAAATAATCTAATTCAATTAAAACTAAGAATGCATTCTCTTCACAACCTCAAATTTGTCAACACAATCGGCCCAATAGTCCTCTAGACTTGACTGATGCAGGAAGGTAGCATCTACTTTAAAGTGGTTTGCCACAAATTGCTTACTCTCAAAATAACTGCGACTTTAATAATAAGGAAGATTGAATAGTTTAAGCTCGGTATCAAGAGAAGACATACCATGTGTTAGCCTGAGGCGATAATGTCCCAAATCAATAGGGAAAAATGAACCCACCCCTCTTTTGAGCTTGAACTTCAATCCGACCTAAATAATTTGTCTGCAAATTTCCAACAAAATGTATTTATCTAAACAATAACATGGGAGCTTCACAGGTTCTCTGCTAAAACCTCCTACCCTTAAATAACTGAAGGTATGGAATTGGGTAAAGAAACTACCATAGGCCTTTATCAACTCCATAGCTTCTTCAGACATTCTGTAATTTATTCTTCCTTTTAGCTCGAAGACAAGCTTAGCCAAGAACATATCTTGCACCCTTCAGAAATTTCTCAGGTTCTCCTTTTGTAGGTAAGAGTGGTATTCATATATCATCATGTCATCTCTCCATGGCTGATGAGGCAGAGCTTCCCAATTTCTACAGATGGCTAGGACATAAAACAAGTATGATGTCATATAGAAACTAAAGGATTTTACAGACTGGGATAGCTCTTCATCCAGTCTTGCCGCTATCACTTCAGCCCAATCTACATATTTTCCATTAGTCAGAATGGTTTGAATAAGAATGTACATCCAATCCTCCCATATTATTTCATTAGGTTTTCCCCTCAATCTGTTCAACATGATAACAATATATCTCACTTCTCTTAACAAATGGTCCTTCTTTAGAGGTTTAGGAAGTCTAGAACCTCCTCTTTCAGCCTTGGACAACCATTCCCTAGCTATATTGTTTCTATAATCTCTGAAATTGCTAAGAAAATCTTCTTTAGCTTTTGCAAAGTCACAGGCGACATACGTCTCAGCAGGAGGAATTCTCTGAGATGCCATTACTATTTTCTGGTCCACTGACACCAAAACTTCTCCAAAGGGAAGGCAGATACATCTATTTACCCTATCATACCTATTTCTACACTCCATCACTAATTCAGGGCACAGATTCACTTCAGGAAAACTAGCAGCCTCCAACAAACTGCTCTCAACGATTTTCGCTGATATGGTCTCAGCCTTGGCATTTCGGATTCTATGAACAATCTCTGCAATGTCGTCGTTGACAAGAATAGTATATCCCATTTTTGGAAGAAAACTACTTATAGGGGAGAACTTATTTTCCTTTACAAATTTGGCCTGTTGGGCCGACTTACTAGAGCTACCCATGATAATCTTAGCGCTATTGACTCAGAAAAAGATATGAAACAACAATAATTTCCTTTCTCATAGTATACAATTATTTTCTTTTCTTTCAAAATCAGAAAGGAAAATGAGAAATGCTTTTGGACTCACCAATGCCAACGCTTCACTTGTAGAGATAAACCTTCAATCCAGTCAAGCTTTCCAACAAAATGTGAAAATAGAAATGGCAAAGAAAGGAAAACTGAATGCATACATTTAAATCACTCCTTTTTAGTAATTATGATTACTTGCCCTGAATCAATGATTTATGCCGTCAATAGCTGGCCACAGCCCATCACATTTCCTACTTACTCAAGTAACTATACCTTTAATTGAGTTGACATCACTTCATGTCTTTTCAACAATCAATTTAATACATGTGAGTGACATTTGACACGTGTTGAGTGTTGTCCGATCATTATTGCCTTTCTGTATCTTGAACATTGAACAGTGATGTGAAAGTTCAAGGTTCGAGATCACACATGCCTTAAGTCATGAATTGACACAAATAATAAATATGAAAAACTGACGCAGGACGCGAGAGGTGAAAATGAATTATGAACACAAAAGGCAAAGGTTCAGGATTCAAGATCTCAAAAAATGCGATGCTAAGAAAGACGCAAGCTAAAGAAGGCATGACCAATGTAAAATGGGAAATTGAACTTTGAACTTTGAACTTTGAACAAGCGAGTTCAAGGTTCTTAGTTCAATATTACACTACACATCCGACATGGGCTAAAGAAATTACTGATCGCAAAAACACGCGGACATGCACAGCGGGAAAGGCAAACTTGAACTTTGAACAAATAGTTCATGGTTCAAAGTTCAAGATACAACTTGACACTTTACACACTAATTGCAAAGAAGTTAATCAAAAACTTTTGACCTGCAACACTATACATCATATTTATTTTATTAGAAATATGCTATATATTAATTTATAAAACAAATAACTAATACTATCAATCCCTTCTCAATTCATTAATAAAAAATTTCATATTAACCCATAAACACTCAAAATAAATCCCACAACCCTTGTATTAATATTTTTCTTTTATATTGATCCTTTGACAGAGGCGCATTGCACTAGCCGTGAGAACTAGAGTTTGTACGAGAGGTGTGTGATGGTGATAACATCAAGAAAATTTTAAAAATCCTTACACAAAGTACTAGGGATCCATTTACTAAGGATTATCTAGTAAATGGCTTCATCTAGATCTTGAACACAAATTTCTTATGTAGACCATGAATTAAGAAATGTGTGACTTTACCCAAGTTGTAGTCGAGAATGCCTTTAACCATGTTGAAAAAACTCTCCATATTCCCTCTCTCTACAATGTAGAGTGATTTATTGAGCATCCTCAAACCTGCACTACATGATCTTTGTGAATGGTATTGTACGGCCCCAAGACAAATTGGATGACCTAAAAATAATAATTAAATATTACAAGTAATTGTAGAGAGAGAACTGATCTCATTGTTCTTCTACTCTCTGTCAAGTTTAGTGCAAGTAACGATGGTGGTAGAATTGCATCAAATTGTGGAACTTGGGCCTAGATTTTTTTGTCCCCATCTTGGACTTCCACAATTTTTATCAACATCTATGCATATTCTTAGCAATATGATTTCGTCACTAGAATCAATTCTAATGCTCACACTTGAACCAATCTCTCCATCAAAGATGAGGATACAAGCTAGAATGACTATCTATTCTTTCTTAAGAGCTTCTATTCTATACGCTATATAAAAAATTTAAAACAATCCTCTCCAAAGGCATTATGCTTAAATACACTAATCTACTCAAATGCCTTAATCTAGAGTAATGTGCAAGTCATCATTCTATATGCCTCAATGTATGTACCTCCCAAGATAGTAACGGAGATGTGCTAACTTGTTCCATCCCTATGTATAAATATTCTTGCACTTCTCCACCGCTCATATAGTATGAACTAGGCAATACTAGGTGTGTGCCTTTTGATTGGGTGCTATGAATTAAGTGAATAGCAATGAGTATTTGTTGTAGGATAGGAATATCCATAATACTCTTTAGTAACCAGCATATGAGGATGTGAGGCCCCAAGTCTTTAGGTTTAGCTTTCCCTATACAATATATCTGATCCTTCTAACTAATAGTAAGAGTATGTGGTCCTATTTGACTCACAATCCTACCTCACACAGAGAGATGCAAAATACAATACACACGTTCTAGAGATCATCATCTCTCCTATTAGAAGATGGAAAGTAGAGTTGTTAGTCACTCTATCTATTGGGATTTAGGTGTCTCAACCTTAGATTCCAAACATGCTAATTTCATTTATTTATTTATTTTTACACCTAGTTTGTAAGTCATAAAATTAAGGAGATAGTGTCAAAAGTTACTATGTTGAAGATATGAAAAAATTTATAATCATTATGGAAGTTACTAGTTCGATGGAAGAGTCATGGAGAATTATTATTTGGTAGCTGATATATATGATGGAGTTCAATTTTGAAAAGTAGTGTGAGGTAGGTGTTTCATATGGAAAGGTGACCATTATGGATGAGTTATTCTTTTTTGCATTATAACTTTCTATGTGTAACGTATCATTGGTTTAGCAAGTTGAAAAGACATACCTCTTTGGTATTAGAGATGGTTTTGGAAACTATGGGCTATTTCCAGTTGTGTTGAGATCTATAAATATGTAGCTATTTATTATATTTTATGTTGTTAGGTTGGAAATATTCTAAGGAGTGTTTATGTTCTTAATATTCTCTAGAATACTCTCCTATTGTAATTACTCCTGAGGAGCATTGCCTTAAGGCATTGTATTGTAATTATTTTTTGTTGATAATACAATTGAGTCTAGATTTTGGAGTGTGGGTTGTTCCTAAAAGTGTTTTCCCACGTATATCTGGTATTGTGAGTTTATTTTCTTTTATATATTTTTTTGTATGTATTTATATAGGTTGCATTATTTAAGGGTTTTAAGAAATTATCTATATCTTCTCTACTATTATATTTAGCATTTGAAAGCATTATTACACACTTGGATTGCTTTGAATTGGTCTCATAGCTTGACTATCTTTGTTATTGTTGTTGGGTAGGAGAGTTTTTTTTGTGTTGATCTAGTTTCAGTGGGAGTTTTGTAGAGGAATATTTCATAACTTTGTTGTAGGTTAGATATAGAAAGCACATCTAGTAGAATAGATATGTATATATTTAATGGCAGCAATTTTGAGTTATGGAAAATAAAAATGAAGGACATGCTTGTAGATAGAGATCTATGGGTTGTGGTTTCTTTGACAAAACCTCAAGCTACACCGCAAGATGAGTGGGATAAAATGGATTTTAAAGACAAGGGTTTGATAAGACTCTATTTTTTTAACTCGGTACTCTTGAATTTCCATGAAGAGAAGACTATAACTAAGCTTTGGAAGAACCTTCATGATATTTATTGGGGGAAATCCTTGGTAAATAAGTTATTCATGAGAAAGAAGTTGTATTCTCTAAGGATGGGGGAAGGAGAGTATGTTGCATATCACTTAAAAGCAATTAATATGCTACCTACTCAATTGAATTTTCCCAGTGACAAGATTTATAATCAAGACAAATGTATGCTTCTATTTTGTTATTTCCCGGACTCGTGGGATCACCTTGTTATGGCCATTGGAAGCTCAATAACCACTTTCCAATTGGGGGATGTGGTTGGTTCATTTATTGTCTGAAGAGATGCAAATAAAATATTTTGATATGGCTAAGGAGGCTCTAGTTTCTCGTGGTAGAGGGTGGTCCCACAATAGTGTGTCCTACTTTTTGGCCGACTTTGACACAAGGATCAACATTCTAAGAAAAAACTTCACTTTCAAACACCTGTTGCCGCAAAACTATTAGGAATTTGAAGATGATGTAGACTAGAGTCTTTTTGCATTTTCTTTCTAGTTTATAAATATATTTTAAAAAAAATTAAAATTCATTTAAATTCATTTTTCCTTCTCCTTTGAAAAGTTGTTTGTGTGAAAAAACTATGTTTTTAAGGAGTGACTGTCACTTGGATTGGAATTTTAAAAAAAAATATGATAATGATGTAATTATTTCAATATTATATTTATAACTTCAATACATAAAGGATGCAATTGGGTTCATTTATTTTGGGTCAATATTTCATAGTTTATTAAGCTCTAAATTGACAGTAACTATAATTTAGACATAAGGTCACTTGGATCACTCTAACTTGATCTGTATCTATCAAAATTCATTTTTTTCTTTTTTTTAATAGAAAGGTAACACAAATACTCTTTCCTAAATATTCTTCATAATTTATTATTATAATTTACTATTTTTGTTAGAGTAATAGTCTATCGGGTTACTAATTTAAATCATTATGATCTAATTAGTAACTTACCTATTTACTCTAGTTTGCTTCAGCTAACCTTAGGGTTTCCCTTTTAGGGTTTCGTGATTCTTTTATAAGGATTCACCTCTTAGTTTATCATTACAGAGTTTTTACATCAGTTTGTAAATCATAGAAACATATCATTAATATATTGTTTTCTTGAGCACATGATGTCTCTGGCTTTTTGGCCTCCATAGCCATGCTTTTTTCTCTTCTGTCTTGCTTCTTCTCGTAGCAGTTATGCATGCAGGTTTCTTGGGTTGATTTGTAGTTCAGCAAATCTAATATGGTATCAGAGCTTTCCTACTGGTTGTTGTTCGTGTTTTGTTGAAGCTTTCCAGTCACAGAGGGTTTCAGAGTCTTTTCAGTGATTTTTGTGGTTTTTTAGGGGCAAGCTTTGGTTATGGTCACTTTGGGCTCAAACGGACATTGTCATTGAGCACAGAGGACCCCAAAACCTCAGAAATGACATAAAATTTGTCCATTTTGGACTGCTGGGCTCTAAGGCAAAAAAAAATTGGTTCCTGTGCCGTACGGCATAGAAACCGAAGCAAAATCTTTAAAAAAAAAATTCAAAAAAAACCATTTTTTATGTGGTTTTTTCGCTTATTATAAGCGCAAGCAGTGTTAATTTTAAAAGTTCCACCCGCGCTCAGCCTGCCTACCTCCCGCCACTAGTGCGCGCCCCCACCGCCTCCGCGCTACCACCGGGCGCCCCCGCCGCCTTCCGGCTCAGCGCCGCCCTGCCTGTTCTGTGGCCCGCGCCGCCCCGCCGGTTCCTCTGCCCCAGCTCCGCCCCGCCGGTGGCGGCTTTTTGCCAGCCCCTGTGGGCTTAATACATAGAGCGCACGGTCCTATGGTGGACCTAGGGCTGCGGCCCAGCCCCCAGCGCGTGCCATGCACCCGGGGGCTCAATTTTTTTAGCCCCTGGGGCTCTTTTGTACCTTTTTTTGGTTTTCTGGGGGTACCTGGGCCTTTTTTGCTCTATCTTGAGCATACGGGGGTCTTTTTCTGACTTCCATATACCGTCGGAAAGCTCTTTCCGAGAATTTTCCGATGATGGAGGTTAGAGTTTTGGGTTCTACTTTTTCAATATTATTTTTTTCTATTGAAGTCTGATGTTTTATTTTACCTTTTGGGAGTCATATCTGGCTCATCCGGACTCCGTTTTTGGCAAATGAGATATCGTCAAAAAGTTGGTTCAGTGTACTATTCAGTGGCAGAGGTATTTTTTCTAGATTCTGCTCTAGTTTTTCTCTCCTCTAAGTTTTGCAGTTTATGCCCTCTGTTGGATTGGTTGGTTCTACAGGTCCTGGGATCTCTTCTTCTGATTTCATAGCTCACTCTTCTTTTTGACATCTGAGCTTGTATGCTCCTTCTGATGCATTCTTTTCTGTAAACGCACTGAGATAAAGTGCCTACTTCTATATATCTGGGATCTTGTACACCTTGTGTGTTGTTGTACTCGCACTCTGTTATAAAGTACCATGGGGGGTTATGATGTTTATGCCGCTTTAGGCGCATCCACCTTTGTCAAGTGAGCGTACCTTCCATGACATTAACCCATGCCATGTGTCGATGACACTGCCCTTTATCCTGTGTATGTGCTTCTGTTGCACTGTTGGTGTTCCTGGTTCTTCTTCTGCAGATGTTTCTGGCATTACATTTCAGTGTTCCTGTCACCTCTTCCAGTTCAGCATTATGGGGGGGTTCACCTGTTGGTTCTATTGCTTCCTGGTTTGATTGATTAGCTCTTCAGACATTTGTCTTCTCTACCTATTCATGCACTTCAGTGGGGGTTCCAGCAGTCTCTTCTGACAGAGTTTTGAGTTCATGCTTCGGAGATGCTTCTAGCTCTTTTCTTGTTCATTTCTCTGGGACACCTTTTTTCCCTAGATTGAAGGCTCGGTTTCCTTCATCTAGTTTTCTTTTATGTTTTGGGTACCTGATCAAGCCTTGTTGCCGGGACCCATCTTTCTTGCTTTCTACAGTAGTTTCCTAGGTTTTGCTTCTCCCTAAGCTTATCTTAAGGGGGGGTGTTAGAGTAATAGTCTATCGGGTTACTAATTTAAATCATTATGATCTAATTAGTAACTTACCTATTTACTCTAGTTTGCTTCAGCTAACCTTAGGGTTTCCCTTTTAGGGTTTCGTGATTCCTTTATAAGGATTCACCTCTTAGTTTATCATTACAGAGTTTTTACATCAGTTTGTAAATCATAGAAACATATCATTAATATATTGTTTTCTTGAGCACATGATGTCTCTGGCTTTTTAGCCTCCATAGCCATGCTTTTTTCTCTTCTGTCTTGCTTCTTCTCGTAGCAGTTATGCATGCAGGTTTCTTGGGTTGATTTGCAGTTCAGCAAATCTAATAATTTTTTTCCAAATGCTTGAAGAGACAGGTTGTTGAATGACCAAACAACCTATGTTTAGTTAAAGTAATATTTGAAAGTGACAATGAACTCAATATGTATTAAATTTATATTCATTAGAAATATTGGTCTGAATAGAATCATTTGACATCATCTTTTTTAGAAAAGAATCTTGTTTGGTCCTTGTCCCAGGCCTTGGAAGGCCATTTTTTGGAGTTTTTTTTTTTTCTAAGGGAAAAATTTAATTTAGGGGTCTTCAAGTGAAGAGCCCCTTTTCTCAAGGTATCTGAGGGTCTTCGTGCAAAGGGTCTTTTCTCAAAGATGCTCATGTCAAAATTCCAGCGAGAAACACCCCACCATAATTTTACCCAACCTAGTTCACGCGAACTAGGTCGACTAGTTATGAATTCAAGCTTTTTTTTTTAAATTTAGAATGGTATAAAAGTAAAGTTTTTTCTTTCCATTTTAAACCGAATTGCAATAAGTTAATTCACTTTTTCTATTATTCATCAATTTTTACAAAGGCATTTTTGGAGGAGGATTGATATTTCTATTTTTTTCGAAGGCATACTTTTGGAGAGGGGAAATATTAGATCAAACTATTTTTTTGAAGAAGAGAAATTTTATTGTTGATCTTTTGGAAGAAATTTTTTGGAGAGAAGAAATGGGGAAAAAGAAGGGAAGACAAATTAAATCTCCTAGAAAAAGGTCACTTGGTACCGAACAAAGAAATCATAAAGTTGCATTGACATGTTATCATAAAACTAAAGATGGTGAAGGACAGGCTGAAGTAGGAGGGTCAAGTCAAGTCGAATAATTGCACATTGAAGAAGGTTTGGGATCACTCCCTATGGAGCTCAAGAAATTGATGTTGGAGAAGGGTCAGGATCACGTGCTCCTAGTGGTATGGATGAACTTATAAATTTAGCTCAAATTGTAAAGATAAATATTAATTATAGAAACTTAGATCATTTACTTACACTGGATGTGGAGAATTTGAGATCACTTGCTAATGTTCAACCCTTAATTCTTGCTAAGAAGAGGTCAATGAATATGATAGGAAGATAAATATTGGCTAGATTTTATAATTTTGAAGCAGTTGAACAATCCCAATTGCTTTCAGTTGTACTTATAAACAAAAATTTGGAAGGGGCATTAAAATTTTTGGGTATAGACACAACATCAAAGAAGAGAAAATTTGTTGACATGCAAACTGATATGATTGAAATCCTTAGGAAAGGTTTGAACCAGGTAGGGAAGTAAACTCAAACTAAAGATAGGACCATTACAAGAAAAGTTATGTTGACATCCATTGTAGGTAATTATACTATGCTCTGAAAAAGACAAATATCTTCAGTTTCATCTCAGATTGATTTTAGTAGGAAAACAATATCAGGATATGTTAATAACAGAATGCTTTTGGATGATAGCACCTTGGAAGGAAATTGGACAATCATGTGTAGAGCTCCTCATTCTGATAGGATTGATAGAGGAATTAAGAATTTGGTCACATTATTTTGGAATGATAATGCATGTCTTTCATCAAACAATAAAGATGTTATTAGACATAGAATTTCAGCTAATCAATATGAATATCATATGAAACATTGGTTGGACACAACACAACATGAAACGTATGTGTCATTTTGTAGTTCAAATCCTAATATAATGATTGGGAAAAAATTGTTTGAAAGATTGAAGCCATTTTATATCAGGACAAACAAAGTGTTTGAAACTTGTTGTCGTTATCATATTGAATTTGATCTCCACTATCAAGTTTTTTGAAAGTTTGTAGAAGACAATTATGGTTTTATAAATGCTCCTCCTACTAGACGAAGTGAGTTCATCTCATCCATTTTATGTGACAAAAGAGATGATTCAGCTGGACAAATAAATTGCATAAAAGGAATATGTCAAACATGTGTTGATTTGACTCTTTTTCCTTTGAAAAATAAAAATATTGATGTAACACAGATGGAAAATTACAAGATTTATCTAGTGCCCACCCATAATTTACTTTTCAGTATTGATGCCAGAATATTTTGACTATTTTTATGGTGATTTGCATATGTTAGGATGATTATACTGACCCCATACTTGCATGTGTATGGTTGGAATATATGTTTTATATTCATGTGTGCTGTATATATCTTACATTTATGTATGTTGTGTTTGATGTGGTAGAGGATGGAGACGTAGTTACTTGCATTGCGAGATCCACATGATCTCAAATGATCCATATCATTATTTTTTATTTATATTATGTACATGCTCGACTTTGTGATGCAGGTTTGCAGGTACCAGGCATCGACTTCCCTGAATTGTCAGGATGAGCATGCCCTATTGCAATATCTCAATATTTAGAGAGGGGAGATAACAGACAGGTCTGAATCCAAACTTAAGCCATTATTGTCTTGAAACAGTGGATAAGTATCTTATTTTCTACCATGTGAATTTGTCAAGGTGACATCATTCATGGACCCTTCCCTTGTGCTTGCTTGTGGTATTGTGGGTTTAGTCAATTTTGTCATCATGTTGTCTAATCTTGTAGTTTGATGTGATTTTGGTGTTATTGATTAAGTGATTTATGAGATTAAATATATAATTAAATAATTAAATCTTATTATTTTATAAAGATTAAATATGATATTATTTAATTAATAAAAATTAATTAAATACATGTGTTAATTAAAAAGACTTAATCAAAAAGTCTAATTTTGGAAATAAAGAATTTAATTAATTATTAAATCTTAAATTTTAACTTAAAGCATAATTAATGAATTGATATTTAATTATCAATTTGCATGTATTAATATGCTAAAGTATTAATTGTTAATTAAAAATTATTATGCAATTAAAGTTGTACATTCTTTTAATAAAATAAAAATATAAGTGTGAATTAAAGTTAAGTTAAAGTTGTTAACTTAAAGTGCATATAATTATTAATTATTAATTAAATTAATTCTTTTTACTAAATTTTAAGTTAAGTTCCGATTTGAGTTGTTAGTTGAGTTCTCTTTTAGGGTTGCATGAGCTTTGGAAAACCTAGGTTGAGTAGGCTTTCCATTATTAGGATTCTTTTGCCCATTATTACACATAGATGTGGCATAGGTTTTTAGCTATGGCTTGGATTGAAGGAATTATTGAAAGCTTAGGATTTTCAATATTTTAGGTTGTTCTTCATGGCTTCTGTCAATTGGTGGTTTGAGGTAGGGTTTGAATCCTTTGATATTTTAGTACTTAGATCCCCATCTTCTATGCATCTGAAATACTAAAATCCTCTTTGTGTGTACTTCCTTGTCTTTTGTGTGTTTGTTAAAATTTTAGACTATGATTAATGTATGATTCTGTGGTTTTTCCTTTCTTGTCAGATCTATATTTTGTGTATTAGGGGTTTCTTTACAAAATTGTGGTATCAAATTGGATAATGGGGTTTTTGTATCTGTGATCAAAATAATCCTGAATTATGTTTGGCAACATTAGAAAACTTGAAATTTAATCTTTTAGAGTTTCATTAAAAATGTTAGTTTCAAAAGGGTTATTATCATTTTCTCATTTAGGGTTTTGGGGTGATGTACTTTTATCAAGAAATGGATTTCATATATTCTTTTCCAAAGTCAAGAAATTAATGCCTATAGATATAGATATGCATGAAAATATATGAAAAGCGGGGATAAATTGCATGCTTTATTATTTAAGTAATTTAATATTATTGCATGTAGATCTCCAATTACATAATAAGAAAAATGAAGATAAATGCATGTTCTCTCTTTTATTATGAAAATTAATTAAATAAGATTTTTTAAAGAATAAGTATTTATAAGATATGTTTATTTGCATGTTATTTAAGAAAGATTTATTTATTTGTATTAAAATAATTATTCCGTTTAGAATTTGCATGCAATAGTATTCTATTTTTAGAAATTGTTTCTTTAGAAATTCTATTTCTAAAAATTATGTATTTTAGAAATTCTATTTTTTAAAAAATAAATTAATTAATTAAAAAAATATATATCTTTTTAGAATTCACATGGAGTGGTATTCTATTTTATAGAAATTCTATTTTCAATAAAAAAAACATTTTTGAATTTGCATGCAGTTGGGTATTCTATTTTCAGAAACTCTATTTTAAAAAATAAAATAGATTGTGTGGGTACTATATTGTTGTATTTGTGTACTTACATATTTTTCCAATTTGGGTAGAGTGATGCCCTAGGCGGGATTTTGTCTTCTGAGACTTGAATTATTTTATGGATTTATTTTTGTGCACCTTGGGTTTATATTGTGGGAATTTATAATCATTTTAATGTCTTGATTGGTTCTTGTATGGTTGTGTTACATATGTTGCTTATGTTGTGTGGTCTCTGAGTCTCCAATCATTATGTTATTTTAACCACAAGAAGGTGATAACCACTATTGTGTTGAGTCCTAATTATCTTGGTCACCTTGTTTTCAGTGTTATGGTGGTTTTGTGTTCTGAATGTTGTTCCTTGTGGATTATGCTACTCCATGTTTGGAAATAGGAATTCTATTGATGTTTTGATGGTCCATGATCTTGTGATGTATATGAGTATTGGTATTGGTTTTTTTGAGATGTCTAGTATGGGATGCATAATTTGATCCTTGTATAGGATGTATTGTTCTTTGTTATGCTTCAGCATGTGCTTGGTGATTTTTATGACTTAATGCTTTATGAGAATTCTTTTATGGTTTTGGATTTGTCTTCTTTTTAGTCTTGTGGTTGGGAGCATTAGAGTATGTTATCTAGGAGTGTAGAGGGGAAGTGGCTTGCATTGGGGGCTAGGGCCCTCAGAGGCTACTAGGGTAACTCATTGTAAGTAACCTAAAAACTGATAACTTAATAAATCTATTAGGAGAGAAATATTAATAAGATAATTTTGTGTTCTCACCCATGCCTTGAGTGCTAGTACAGGATAGGATGAGAGTGATAGAGAGGATGCTTGTTTGAGGTATTCATGATTATAATCCTTGTGTGTATAAAAGGAATACTAAGCCACATGGAGTCACTTGGGGGCCAGGGCCAGTTGGGCTACTAGCGTAAATCAAGGGTGGACTTATGTGATGACACTTCCCTCTATGTGTTCTAGGTTCCTACGTGAGTTTTTGGTACACTTCCTTTGTCACTTGATCTTTTATACTTAAACCTTGGTATTCGCTTGCTACATTTTTATCTAGTGTACCTTTTCATTAGTCTTTCATGTTGGTTGTTTTCTATGTGTGTGGGCCTGATGTTATCTCCTTAGCATGGTGAGAGTGGACTTTTGGTTCCACGAGGTCGGGTGGTAGTGATTCTTATTACTCTTGAGACCCGATGTTCATGAATTAATTCTTGAATGATCCTTTTTGTGGTTATTCTTCTTGTTCTTCATTGTTGGAGACTTTCTCTTATCTTTCTTATATGGTAGACTTATATCATCCTACCAGTTGTGATATTCTTGGAATATTGTATTGTACTTTATATTGGTTTTTTTCACATACCATGCGGCTTGTGCAGTGGATGTTGGTTCATTATGTATACCTTATGGTATTAGTTGTATCTAGATTTTATTTATGAAATGATGATGTTGATTATTCATTTGCATTATATGAAGATTGTATATTGTTCATTCTATTTAGTAGATTAGTTAACTTACGTAATTCTATGTCATGAAACCCTCAAGATTTCTAATCTGTATATGAGTTGCATTTATGAGTATGTATTGTCTTATGTTATATTGCTTCCTTATTGATATTCTTTATCAATTGTAAACTCTTTAAAAAATCATTATGTAAATTTAGTTTCATGTTTAAGGTTAATTTATTTTGGGTTCCCTAGTGGAGCATTACACTTGGTATCAGAGCCCGAGTTTCTACACTGGGAACTCTGGGATTTTTTACTCCCATCAGGTGTTTAGTTGTTAACCATTTTAAATTATAACCTGATAGTAACAATTTTTAATTTTTTTATGTACCATTGTCTATGATGCATCGTACCTTAGCGATTGTCTACTGTGTTTGGGTACATTCTCTAACACATCTAGGATGTTGTATTCTTAGGTATAATGAAGAAGTTACTCCCTTGAGTATGGCTGACACTAGTCACTTTGTTATGTGTGATGTTTTATGATTCATTATTTATTTTGGTTTTTGATGATTTGTTCGTATTGTGTTTGGGCTAGTATTAAATTTTTAAACTTTCTTATGCCTAGAATAGTCATCTTACTCTCTTTTCGCTATCTATTTTGTGATACTGGTCATACTTTAATTTATTGTTGAAATTGCTAACATTTTATGATGTAATGTTGAACTTTTTTTATCAAAAAAGGTGGCTGAGCCACTTGATATATTAATATAATAATAATAAACTAGTTCAAAGAGCTCTTGAAGAAAAGAAGTAGAAAGAAAAACTTTGATCATTGCTCATATACAAGAAGAAAATTAAGAGTATATCAATCTCTTCTAGCCATAGCTAGTTACAACCAAAATTATGAGGAACCCACTACGAAGCCCTAAACCTAAACTATTACAAGATCCCATAGGCAAAACATAAACCTTTACACAAAACTATCTGCATTGTTTATATAGGCCCATAGGAAAACAAAGAACCCTGAGGCATATTACAATATTTTCCATCAAAAGGTGAAAGACCACATAATGGAGGAAACAAAAAAATCATAGCCTATCAATAGGTCAAACCCACAACTAAAAACAACTATACAATATGGTACCCTTTACATGATAAAAAATTCAACACTTGTACGGAGAGCTAAAACCAAAGGAACCCGCATGGAAGTGTACCTACAAAACAGAGCAAAGAATATTCCTCCAAAAACCATTAATCTTTCATAAAGAATAGAGTAGTATCCCCATCCACAACAAGAGGGGGATCGCCACCCAAATCGAGATTTAGATTAAGGTCTAGAACGGGATGATTAGCCGACTCAGGAATATGTGCCGATGCAGAATTAGGTCTACCAAAAGTAGAAGATTACTTAACAAAGGCAGATGGGTCAAGCTTGAGGAGGTCAAGGATGGAAAAACAACTTAATGCACACTAGTAACACATTCTTTAGTGAGAGAGCTATTAAAATGTTGAAGGGTCATTTTAACAGGCCGAAAGGACTATCGCTCGAGACCCTTTTTGATGCTTTAAAGAACTATATACACACCATGATGATTAAGGGCCGAGTAATGGTGGAAAATACCACCAATAAGACCGACACCACCCCACAAATCATATTTCTGCAAAGCCCTAGCAATTTTATTCACCCCAAGAAATTATGGCTTCACATACCATGAAGAAATTAGATCCAGATGGAAAGATGATTGTAACAGATCACAAACATTTGACAGAAAAAATGATAAAATCTGAGATGGGTAGATGATACGTTTACCAAATGGGAAAAGGATGGTGTGGCCAATGATCCTCTTAATACCCCGACGAATGTGGGGATGATCACAGATGAAAATAATTTCCAACATATCATCTTTTACACACTCCACAAAAGGTTGTTCCCAATCTTGCACCTCAAATAATATTCTATAATTGGGTGGTCCCACAATAGTGTGTCCCACTTTTTTGAACATCCTGATTTTTGTTGAAATTGCACATTTTTAAGAAAATATGTTGATTTAAGCCTTGAGAGGTCCCATTTGAAGGAGTAAATTCAAAA
>MU224342.1:1262729-1280688 GCA_018584345.1 Thuja plicata
AATCCTGATTTTTCACAAAAATAATTTTTGAAGGAGAAGGAAAAATGGATACAAATAAATTCCATTTTTAAAAAAATATATATATTTATAAACTAGAAACAAAATGATAAAATTCACTAGTTTACATCATCTTCAAATTCTTAATGGTTTAATGACAATTGATGTTCAAAAGCAAAGTTTTTTTTCAGAATGTTCATTTCAGTGTCAAAGTTGGCCAAAAAGTGGGACACAGTTTTGTGGGATCACCCAATTATGAGGGTAATAATCCATGTGAATATCAAAATAGGAAGAGCAGGCATCAACCTTAGTGCTAATACCCACCACCGAACTTGGTCGATTAGACATTTGAAAGATAATGTAACAATCCGGCCTTATTGTTACCAGAAGAAGACAAAAGCAAAAAACCAACACCCCAAAATAGCCAAGAAAGAGGGAAAAAATGAAGTCTAAAATTGGAAATGAAGACAATCCCAATGGAAAAATTAAGCGCAAAAACATAGAATATAAGGACAACCAAGAAGACCCCCATAATAACGCGCAATTAAGTCACAAGATATGAAATCTCATCAAAATCATAGAGTACTGACAAGAAGTAAATGACCAACTCAAGAACAAAAAATGGAACTTGCCACATAAGTGTACCACAAACCAACTTAAACTCACATAAGAAAGAAAACGACCTGATCCATCACATCACAACATGTGAATAGAAGAAGAGATTATACCTGAGCCCAGTAGCCCAAGATGACGTAGGGCAGATGGATGATAGTATAACGGCCAACAACACATCATTTCAAAGAAAATAGTACCACCAAACTTCATATTGAAAATATGCTAAGAAAGCCACAAACTTATATGCGTCATGATGTATAGGTACATGTCTAATCATATGTCATAATTAAGGCACCATCATGTAGATTACAAGAATAACTAAACATTAAAACCCACATAAATCAATAACCATCTTAATCATAATTCATGATGAAAAGGAGTGAGAAGAAAATAAAATAAGCGAAGTGATCAACAGACCTTACACAACATTGTCACACCAAAGATTATGCTTGGGTTAATGACAACCCAGAAAAAAAAATAGCAACTTGATGGAGACCTGATCAACGTCCGTCGGGAAACCATCACCGAAGTCCATCGGTAAATCATCACAGAAGACCATCGGTAAATCATCATCAAATACCGATAGAAAATATGCCTGTCAGTAAAGCAACATCAAAATCCGTTGATAAACCATTACCGACAACCGTCGGTGAAGCAACACCAAACACCATCAGTAAACAAGCCAAAAATCATTAGTGAAACAAACACTGACCTCCATTATAGATGTTCTAAAACCACTTGGTAGAATCCGTTGGTGAAACAACACCGAACAACATTGGTAAGCATATCAAAACAACTAGAATAAAATTAGAATCCAAAAGACTAAGAAAAAAGAGATCGGTTTGCAAAGATTAGAACAAAACCTGATCACCAAAGCTTACACAACCTAAAATATCCCACTTTAACATAATTCATTATAAATAATTGAGAGAAGGGGGGGAAGTTATCAATTGAGAAATCATGAGAAAGGGTATCAAGATGGATTTTGTCACCTCCCATATTTGCTAAGCAGTTCACGAGAGAATTTCCTTCCCTAAGGGTATGTGAGATAGAGAACTTATGAAGAGAGTCAATGAAGGACAAGATTCATTGCATTATATATTTGAGCTGCCAATTATCAATACACTTTTTAACACAAGGATTAATGATAACAGTGGAATCACCTTCGATGTGAAGGTATAGAATTGAAAGTTTCTTAGCAAGTAATAGACCTCCTAAGAGTGGGATATCCTCTATCATATTATTAGTATTGTCAAAAATGGGGAGAGCCTTCATAGCCAATACTTGGCTTAAGTGATTTCTCAAACAAACTCCAATTACTACAACACCGGGATTACCACGAGAGCAACCATCAAAATATAATTTGATGAAAGGGGATTGAGGAGGCTGCCACTTAATCAAAGACCTATCAATGGGAATTTTCCTAATATGAGGAAAGACAGGGGAAGAAGGGAGGGAAAGGGATTTCCAAGAAGATAGAATCTGACTATCCCAAGAAGAGAAGACAACATTTGGGTTAAAATGGGAAGTCACAATATTATTGACTTGTTCTGAAATATGACTCTCAATGGTAGAAAGGACAGAAGATAGATCAGAAGCTGAGTTATGAAAGATCCTTTTTTTATGCTCCCACAAAATTGACCAAATGATAGTGGATGGGATAATAAAACATAAGCAGGCAAAAAGGGATTGAGAGAACAACACCAGCCAAGATTGGAAGAGATCCCATAAAGAGGAAGGTAATGGGAAATCTATAGACATCTTATTCATAACAAAATCCCAACACTGAGATGCAAAGGTGCACAAGATAAACAAATGATCCACAAATTCTACACTTTCCCCACACAGGATACAGTTAAAGGGGGAGGCAATTTGCAATCTAGACAATCTATCGCTAGTCAAAATCCTCTTTTGAATAGCAAGCCAAGCAAAGGCCCCTACTTTAGGTAATACAACCTTATTCCAACAAAAAAGGAAATCCTGTTGAGAGTTGAGATGATTGTTCAAAATACGGATAGCACTATATCCCTCCTTGACCAAATACTTACCATCCTTAGCAGGACACCAAATCAGTCTATCAAAGTTATTGGAAAGAAAAACTACTCTACAAGAAAGGGTAGATTTGAAAATCCTAGCATGATCGAGGGAAATTGGAACAGATGAGGGGTCTTTCCAAATTGCCTTATGGGAGAAAATATCAACATGATCTACATAATCCACCAACTTATCACCCCAAAATTGAGTGAAGATATTCATTACCTCAGCAAGAGAGTTAATGGAAGCCAAAGGGGGGAAGCCATTCCATGAGTCTGCCCAAAAAGATACTTGATCCCCACAATGGACTTGCTAGGACAAGAATTTAGTCACCACCTCCCTTGATGAAATCATAAAATTGCAGGTGGGGGAACCTAAGGGAGGATTAGAAATGGAGAAAATTCTACACAGGTTAGGGGAATCTAGATACTTATCTTGCATAATCTTACACCAAAAGGAATGGGGTTTATAATACATGTTCCAAATCAACTTACCTATAGAGGCTTTATTTCTGGCTTCTATGTCATGGAGCCCAGCACCCCCTTTCGATTTGTCCAAGGAGAGTGTCTGAAGGGAGACAAGAGGAACCTTTTTCTCATTAGTCATATTATCTGACCAAAGGAAAGTGTGAATAATCTTTTCAATCTGAGCAATAATAGATTTGGGGGCATGGAGGACTGAAATGTAATAATTAGGGATGACTGAAAGAATAGTTTTGATTAAAACAATACTACCAGACAAAGATAGCCAACGGGCTTTCAGTTTTCTTTCTATTTTGTGATGGCTATTCCAAATGTTTAATGTTGCTAGATCAATTTAGTGATAAATGTTGTTTCTATCATGTTTATTATGGACCTCTCATAGTATGTATAAGGGAGGACATTGCAGAGAATGGTACTAGGGTGTTTTATCATAGTAGTTCAATTGGGTCAAGGACATAAGTCCCTAGTTCAATTATGCATTATATTCATAAGAGAACCATTGTCACACCTTTATGTAAACCTTGTAATCTTTATTTGTTTGTCGACTTCCAAGAGTAAGCCTAATTTTAGGGGGGTGTATGTAGTGTCCACCCATAATTTACTTTTCAGTATTTATGCCAAAAAAAATTGGTTATTTTTATTGTGATTACGCATATGTTAGGATGATAATACTGACCCCATACTTGGATGTGTATGGTTGGCATATATTTTTTATATTGATTTGTGGCGTGTCTATTCTAAATTTGTGTATGTTGTGTTTGATATGGTAGAGGAAGGAGACGTAGTTACTTGCATTGTGAGATCCACACAATTGAACGATCCATATCATTGTTTTTTATTTATATTATGTACACGCTCGATTTTGTGATGCAGGTTTGCAGGTATCAGGCATCAAATTCCCTGAATTGTCAGGATGCGTGTGCCCTATCACAATATCTCAATGGTAAGAGAGGGGAGATAATAGATAGGTCTGAATCCCAACTTAAGCCATTATTGTCTTGAAACAGTGGACAAGTATCTTATTTTACACCTTCCGAATTTGTCAAGGTGAGGTCATTCATGAACCCTTCCCTTATGCTTGTTTGTGGTATTGTGGGTTTAGTTGGTTTTGTCGTCATGTTGTCTAGTCTTGTGGTTTGATGTGGTTTTGGTGTTATTGATTAAGTGATTTATGAGATTAATTATATAATTAAATAGTTAAATCTTTTTATTTTAGAAATATTAAATATGATTTTAATTTAATAAAAATTAATTAAATACACGTGTTAATAAAAAAGACTTAATCAAAAAGTCTAATTTTGGAAATAAAGGATTTAATTAATTATTAAATCCAAAATCAAAACTTAAAGCATAATTAATGAATTGATATTTAATTATCAATTTGTATGTATTAATATGCTAAAGTATTAATTGTCAATTAAATATTATTATGCAATTAAAGTTGCACATTCTTTTAATAAAATTAAAATATAAGTGTAAATTAAAGTTAAGTTAAAGTTGTTAACTTAAAGTACATGTAATTATTATTTATTAATTAACTTAAATCTTTTAACTCCATTTTAAGTTGAGTTCTGATTTGAGTTGTTAGTTGAGTTCTCTTTTAGGGTTTCATGAGTTTTGGAAACCCTAGGTTGAATAGGCTTTCTTTTATTAGGATTCTTTTGTCCATTATTGCACACAGAGGAGGCATAGGTTTTTACAGGCTTTTGGCTCTGGCTTGGATTGAAGGAATTATTGAAAGGTTAGGATTTTTAGGGTTTTGGATTGTTCTTCATGACTTCTATTAATTGGTGGTTTGAGGTAGGGTTTGAATCCTTTGATATTTCAGTATTTAGATCCCTGTCTTCTATGCATCTGAAATATTAAAATCCTCTTTGTGTGTACTTCCTTGTTTGTTGTCTGTTTGTTAAAATTTTAGACTATGGTTATTGTATGATTCTATGGTTTTTCCTTTCCTGTCATATCTATGTTCTGGGTATTAGGGGTTTCTTTACAAAATTGTGGTATCAAATTGGATAATGGGGTTTTTAGATCTATGATCAAAACAATCCCGAATTGTGTTTGGTAACATTAGAGAACTTGATATTTAATCTATTAGGGTTCCATTAAAAATGTAAGTTTCAAAAGGGTTATTATCATTTTCTCAATTAGTGTTTTGGGGTGATGTGCTTTTATCAGAGAAATGGATTTCATATCCTCTATTCTAAAGTCAAGAAATTATTGCCTATAGATCTATATATGCATGGAAATATATGAAAAGGGGAGATAAATTGCATGCTTTATTATTTAAGTAATTTAATATTTTTGCATGTAGATCTACAATTGCATAGTATAATATAAAATGAAGATAAATACATGTTCTCTCTTTTATTATGAAAATTAATTAAATAATTTTTAAAGAATAAGTATTTATAAGATATGTTTATTTGCATGTTATTTAAGAAAAAATAATCTATTTGTATTAAAAAAAATTATTCTTGCTAGAATTTGCATGCAATAGTATTCTATTTTTAGAAATTATGTTTCTTTAGATATTCTAGTTTTAGAAATTAAATTTTTTAGAAATTTTATTTAAATAAATAAATCAAATTTATTTTTTTAAATATTTTTCAGAATTTGCATGGAGTGGTATTCTATTTTTAGAAATTCTATTTTCAAAACAAACTTTTTTGAATTCGCATGCAGTTGGGATTTCTATTTTCAAAAATTCTATTTTTTTTAAAAATGATTTAAATTATGTGGGTGCTATATTGTTGTGTTTTGTGTACTTGCATATTTTCCAATTCGGCTAGAGTGATGCCTTAGGAGGGATTTTGTCTTCTGAGACTTGAATTATTCTATATTTTTATTTTTGTGCACCTTGGGTTTATATTGTGGGAATTTATAACCATTTTAATATCTCAATTGGTTCTTGTATGGTTGTGTTACATAGGTTGCTTATGTTGTGTGTTCTCTTAGTCTCCAATCATTATATTATTTTAACCATGAAAATGTGATGACCACTATTGTGTTGAGTCCAAATTATCTTGGTCACTTTGTTTCCAGTGTTATGGTGGTTTTGTCTTTTGAATGTTGATCCTTGTGGATTATGCTACTCCATGTTTGGAGATAGGAATTCTATTGATGTTTTGATGGTCCATGATCTTGTGATGCATATGAGTATTGGTATTGGTTTGGTTGATATGTCCAGTATGGGATGGACAGTTTGATCCTTGTATAGGAATGTATTGTTCTTTGCTATGCTACAACATTTGCTTCATGATTTTCATGACTTAATGCTTTACGAGAAGTAATTTATGGTTTTGGCTTTGTCTTCTTTTTAGTCATGTTGTTGGGAGCATTAGGGTAGGTTATCTAGGATCATAGAGGGGAAGTGTCTTGCATTGGGGGCCGAGGCCCTAAGAGGATTCTTGGGTAACTCATTGCAAGTAACCTAAAAACTGATAACTTAATAAATCTATTAGGAGAGAAACATTAATAAGATAATTTTGTGTTCTCAATTGTGCCTTAAGTTCTAGTACCAACTAGGATGAGATAGAGAGAGGATGCTTGTTTGAGTTCTTCATGATTAGAATCCTTGTCTGTACAAAAGGATTACTTATCCACATAGAGTCACTAGGGGGGCAAGGCTAGTTGAGCTACTAGGGTAACTTAGGGGTGGACTTATGTAATGACACTTCCCTATATATGTTCTAGGTTCCTACATGATTTATTCATACACTTGCTTTGTTTCTTGATATTTTATACTTAAACCTTGGTATTCTCTTTCTACCCCTTTTATCTAGTGTACCTTTTCACTGGTCTTTCTTGTTGGTTGTTTCATGTGTGGGCCCGATATTATCTCCTCAGTACAGTGAGAGTAGACCTTTGGTTCCATGAGGTCGAGTGGTAGTGATTCTTATTATCATTGAGATCCGACATTCGTAACTTTAGTCTTGTATGATACTTTTTGTAGTTATTCTTCTTGTTCTTCATTGTTGGAGACTTGATCTTATTTTCTTATGTGGTAGACATATATCACCCTACCAGTTGTGATATTCTTGGAATATTGTATTGTACTTTATATTGAGTTTTTTCACATACCCTGCAACTTGTGCAGTGGATGTTGGTTCATTATGTATACCATATGGTATTATTTGTATCTAGATTTAATTTATGAAATGATGATGTTGACTATTCATTTGCATTATATGAAGATTGTATATTGTTTATTGTATTTATTAGATTAGTTAACTTACGTAATTCTACGTCATGGAATCCTTAGGATTTGTAATTTGTATATGAGTTGTATTTATGAGTATGTATTATCTTATGTTATATTTCTTATGCATTGTTATTCTTTATCAATTGTAAACTCATTAAAAAAAAATTATTTTATAAATTTAGTTTCATGTTTAAGGTCAATTTCTTTTGGGTTCCCTAGCGAGGTGTTACAAGTTATAAATACATAAAGAATGAAACAAAAATTGGGAAAGAATCCAAAAGGTTAGAATATGTTGAAGAGGAGATAAATCTTGGAACTAATTTATGGACAAATTTAAAAAATTGATTCAACCCTACATTCATCATGATTTTTTTACAAAGTGGAAAGCACAACAATTCCAAACAGTGAGAGACAATTTCCCACATGGAACTATTGTATCAGTTGTTGATTTCACATAAAACTATTCCTTTGTTCATCAAAAGGCAATTCAATCAGAATACTATTTTTTAGAGAAAATTACTATTATGGTACATGTGTGTTATCAACACCAACAATTAGATTTGGATGGTATTCAGAGCACATTTTAAGAATGGGTCATCAAGAAGCAATATCATTTTTATATAAGTGATGATAAAGAGTATGACATTCATTATGTAGAACACTTCTTCAAGATGTTTTTCGCAAATTTGAAAGAAAGAGGCATAAAAATTAATAAACATTTTGTTTGGTCAGATGGATGTGCTGCACAATTGAAATCATCCAGACCATTTTATGCACTATGTAGATATCATCGTAATGAAAACATACCACATGTCTGGAGTTTCTTTGAGAGTGGACATGGAAAAGGTGAACATGATGGTGCTGGAGCTTGCATCAAACGTGCTCTAGGAAAGTATCAAATGAATTATAATAGAGTTCATATAAAAATACTCATGTTGTTGTTGAATGGTGCATGGCACATTTCACACTAAATGAGAATGACACGTCATCATGAATGACTCAAGTGGTACCACATAGAAAATTTTGGGAGATAAAAGGTATGCACACATTTTAAAATTATTCATGTGTCCACGATATATATATTTATTCAAGTGTTAAAAAATTTTATGTATTCTTTATTCAAACTATATTTATAGAATGTTATTATATATGCATTTTTTTAGGTGTGGATAGAAAAATTATGCATGGTTGCAAGAGGATAGAAAAGACACGTTCTTTTCATTCAATTATGAATACGAATTGTCACAATTGGACGTTGAACACTAGGGACTACTCATGCTTTTGTTGTCACTACATTGCTTACAATTATGAGGAATAAATCAATCAATACTGTGGATATGTAGGTGCATGGAAGCTAGTTCCACTAGTTTTTATTGATACATTTGATAGAGATGAAGATGGAAACTTTGATGATATTCCTTTGATTTATACTGATTACGATCATATCTCTAGATTGGTCAAAACTGGTAAGTATATATTTCACATTATATGATCCATTGAGCTACATGTATAGATAGATAGATAGATCTATAGATTGAACTAAGTAAATTTTAAAATCTCACATGTATATATAAATTTATTGTGCAGGAGATGTCTTTGCAGTGATTGCTGAGTGTGGAAATGTAGGAGTTGGTTATTATTTACTACGTTGTACTACAGAGAGGATGAAGTTACTTGAACCTGAAGAAAGTGATAGAATGTTGTTCCCCATAGGTTTGTATTCTTTACATAAATATATTGAACTCATTTTGTAAATTTAAAATTTCAACCTTTAACAAATTTCAAATTTAGTTTGTTTAAATTTATATTGTTAAAATTTGTGACCTACAGGTTCAATTGTTTTAGAGGGAACATATTTCAAGAAAATAAAAGTAATTTAACATGGTATTTAATTTTTTGATTACCAACCAGACAATAAGGTGTTTCAATATAGTCACCTTGTAGTTACCACCTCCATTTGACTCCATACAGTTCAATCTCAATGTGGACATCGTAAGTGGAGACTAGATAGTGAGGACCGTGAGAGAATATTACATGTTCTCTATGAAAGGTCTAAACCACTTGAGTTAGTCTAAAAAGTATAATATGTATACCTATTTCATGTGTTAGGACCTACTTGATATCCCTGGATTAAATTGACTATACTTTGTTGATATATTTAAAAATATGATGGACTATAATTTGTTGATATATGATGGACCTATTTGATGGTTCAATGGTTTTAATATATATAATTTTATGTGTGCTTTTATATATATGCTTGTATACATGTATGCTTTTATATGTATTCTTTAATTATTCAATGATTTTTATACATTGCATATTAGTTAAAGATCCCCTTAAGACATTAGTTTGAACACTAAAACATGATGAAATTAGTTATATTACCTATGACCTGTGTTATTTCTAGAATGAGTTAGAATACTTATTGTCCATTAGTTACATGTATTAACTTGTTATTTTTTATGATATTAATTAGATCCCCTTAAGACCTCCCCCTTAAGACATTTGTTAGATTACTTATGTATGCTTTGATTGTTCAATGATTTTTATAGATTGCTTATTAGTTAAAGATCCCCTTAAGACATTAGTTTGAACACTAAAACATGATGAAATTATTTAGATTACTTATGACATGTGTTAGTTCTAGAATGAATTAAAATACTTATTGTCCATTAGTTACATGTATTAACTTGTAATTGCTTTTATGTACTTGAAATATATATTACTTGATTAATATAATCAAATCATATCATCTAATCAAATGAAACCATCTAATCAAATGATATCATCTAATCAAATGAAACCATCTAATCAAATCAGCTAATAAAATGAAACCATCATAAATCTATATAATGTTAAATCATAAATAATCCATGTCTAGAGGTTTGGGTAGCATATAGATATATGTCTCAAATCATAAACTGAAAATATCAAACATATAATAATGGCATATATAATGAGTCTCAAATCAAAGATTTGTGCAATATTTTATAGACTAGGGAATCATCCAGGCGCATGCGAACATAGCGACCCTCTGACCGACTTCCACGAGCATCCTCTGGTTGTGAAGCAGCAATTGATCCCTGCGAATATAAATGCATGTATATAATAATAATGTAAAATACTTGAAATATTATAAATACATGTTTAAACTTACATATTTTTAAAACTTACCCGACCACTAGTATGTGTCACATCTACTAAATATATCCTCTGAAGATGCTTCGAGCCCACACTAGAGGTAATGTTCTTTGCCCGAGTGTCACAAGCATCCTCTGGCTATGAAGCAGCAAATGACCCCTAAAAATTTAGTACAACAGTTGGTTATATACATGTGCATAGTATATATTATGTAAAGTACTTTAAATATATAAATAGATGTTACAAGTGTACACATGCATGCTTAAACCTACATATATTTAAAACTTACCTCACCCCTAGTAGGTGTCACATCTGCTGAATATCTCATATGAAGATGCTTTGAGCCCAGACTAGAGGTAATGTGCTCTGCTAACTGTGCCTGCAAAATATTATACATTGAATAAACATCAATACACACATCTACAATTAATTTTTTACTAAAACTCCTGGAAAGGAGAAAAGAAAAATTTATATACCTGGGTCTCAAAAGAAGGAGGATTATCAGCGCGCTGCACCATCATATCATCAATAGAAACTGCATCACCCACACCACCTCTAGTCTTGAATGTCTCTAGTAATGAATACTGTAGGGGTGTGTGTAGGTGGGAGGGGAATGTTGTAGAGCTTGAACCACCAGGATGCAATAAAAAATCCATAAATGATCCAACATCAGTGCCAGTGTCCACCTGACTCAACCGGTGCAACTACTTATCAAATGTATCTAGGCCCTCAGTTGTGATGTGTACATCTCCAACCCATATACATGTGGCTCTGCAAATGCAGACTGATCTGTGGGTGCAGAGCGCTCTGCAGAGTGTTGTGAACTTTGTTGTGCCTGACTAGATGGTGTGTCCTATGTCGGTGGAACTACAAGACCCCATGCAAGTCTGATGACATCTCTGGCTGACTGTACTACCACTGCAGGTCTACTATATAAGAATATGAATTTAGGAGATCCTCCAAAAAGTAAAGCACCACATCCAAATGACTATGATGTCTAGAAAGCACTCGTATCTCTCCAAGGGGAGGAAGAATTGTAGCTCTATATACCTCATCACTGACCCCTGCAACAGTACTAGATGAAGCCTCAGAAGATGATCTGGCTCGACTTGGCCTAGTCAAAATATATCTACCCAATGTATCCAAAGTGATGGAGGTGGATGCAGAAGCAATCTCCTCTATCTTATCGTCTACTCCCCTTTGAGAAGAAATGACCAATCTATCTGCAGTAGCAGCCATCATCGGTGCCACTGCCAAAGTCCTCTGCCCAACCAACTATCTATGAGAATGTACAACTCGATCATCCCTATGATACTAGTCATAGTCTGCAACTCTACCACATCCCTGATTGTAATATGTGGGAAGATCTAAATAGTTGACCCTGAGTCCCAAATGGAACTCAGTGTACAACTGTTGGGCCAAATATGATGGAATATGGTTGTTATTAAGATAACGACCATGTGCTGCAAGAAAATGGGGGTATATTATGCATGTGATCTGAGGAATCTCACACCGTGTAACCTGATACACCCTCACCTTAGGCTTCCCCTCATAAAATGGGAAAACCTCTAGTTTAATAATTACCATAATTACACATTATCAAAACAATCCAGAAAGAAACATATATCTAACTAAAACCATCTAAACAAAAAAAGCACCTGAAACAGAAACAATAAGCGCACACAAAAAATCTCACGAATCCACATCACCTTGACGGATTCAGATAGGGTAGAAAGTCAGATTCTTGTCCATTACTAGGAAATATAGGTTTCGGATAGGGATTTAGGCATGAATAGTATCTCCCCTCTGTTACCATTAAGATTTTGTGATAGGGCACACTCACTCCTGCCAATCAGGCAAGACATTACCCGGTACCTGCAAACCTGTCATCACAAAGATGAACATATGCATACATATAATTTAATTCTAGGACAATTTAATTAATTAATTTAATTATGCCTCTTTACTGAAAATTTGGGGACATTACATATGGACTAGGATTTTCACAAAAAATTATTTCCAATAACATTGATTTCCTTTTCCACACCATGGATTAACTAGAGAAAACTACTATTTTTTAATAATAAATGTTGAGAACCTTTTTTGACAGTTTTTTATTAGTCTATTCTTCACAAAATTTCATTACTTTTAATGTGGATATAGATAATAAATATATCTAATTAAACCAATTTATTATTCAATAGAAGTAGTGTCAAAGTTATACAACCCTTTATAGGCTTAGGAAGGATAGTTGTACAACAAGAAAATTGAATTGGTAGTTCACTGCAGCAAACTCTAAATTGAAATAAAATTTAATAATTATTTTATTCCAATTTCTTCAAGAGAAAATGCTAAATACCTCATCAAAATGGTTTTCTTCATAAAAACACTCTCTTAGACACTAAAATTTATTTAGTTCTTCTAACTTTAGCAATATGGTGTCTCTAGATTGATCTCTTTTGTGTGATAAGTGTTTTACTTGAAAATCACTCTTGTCTCATGTGGTTGTCACATCAAATCCTACACGGTATAGAGTGTCAGATCTCTCAAGGTCTTGTCTTTATTCTAAGGGATCCAACCTTAGATAAAAAAAATATTCATAGTGGGTTCAATTTGGCCTCAGTTGAATTTAAAATGGATAAAAATATAAAGATCACTTGTCTTTTTTCCCAATTCAGAAAAGTTGAGAAAATACATATATTTAGCACTAGGGTTCTTATCTTGGGATGTGTACCATATTTTCTCAAATTAATCAACCTACGTGTAGGTACAATGATTTTTATTATTGGTTTTTCAAAAAAAAAACCTCAAAATCAATTTGATTTTCTAGTTTCTAGCCTTTATTTTCCCAAGAAAATAAAATAATTAGACGCTTATTATAATAAAAAAGAAAAAAATTAAAAAAAAAATCTTTAAAGCTTTCCATTAATTTTTCTAGATAATATTTTATTTTCCCAAAAAAAATATTCCAAAAGGCCCATATGCAAAAGTCTCAAAAAAAAAATACTCACTCAAAATATTAAAAAGACAATTTACAAAAATTAGAGGGTTCATATTTACTGTTTCATTAAAAAAATATTTTAAAACCCCTTAAAAAGAGGAGGCCCACCAACCACATTGCTATGTAGCCTTTTTTGGGATGTTAAAATTAAGGAGGGGGGATCTTTTTTTGGTTTAGTGGGGCAGTTCCTTAATTTAATGAGTTTCCATAACTTTGTCATAGAGGCTAGAAATTGGGCTATCCATATATCATTGGAAAGGTGGTTCCAATGATCATCTCTCTGCAATAGTGGTTTTATTATTTTTTATTCCTAGTGATTGCTACGAGTCGTTGAAGTCAGACTTCATTTTTGCACTTCTAGGGCCATAACTTGAGAAAATGGACTTTGTTTTTTTAACTTTTGCACATCATTGGAAACCTCTCAGTTTCCTCTATCCAAATATATAGTCAATTTTTATAGATTATGCTCAAAGTACATTTTATTTTGATTCTTATATTTTCATTATCGACTTAATTACTTGGACATGTTAGAACTTGGGATGGATCTATTAGTTGAAGAGGCTTGTATTTGATGTGATCTACATGTTTTGAGATTTGTGGGGTTTGATTATTTCATTTTAGGAGTTATCATGGATATTCTCGTTCATCCTTTTGTTATTATCTTGACAAAGTATAATTATCAATCTTGGTGACATGACATTCTAACACATCTCGGGTGGCTTAAATGTTTTCCCTATTACTTGGAGGCCAATTAATGGGAATTTTTTAAGAGTTATTTTGACTAGTGTCAATCATGACACTATGTGTTCTTTATCTCACATTGAATTTCCCAACACACTTTAGAGCATACACTATGATTGTGGTACTCTTACGATGCTTGAGTTGACTACAAATCTTACATGATTAGATAGATTGGAGGGTTGTTTCTTAGTTCTTACTCCTTACATTAAAACACTACCTAAATATTCATCTTAAATTGTTCTTCATCATATTGGCATTGGCTCATGGATATCCCCTTATGATTCAGTGCATCAAGATCATTTTCTTCCACACATAGCTACTTGGGAACTGTATCTTGTAGACATATCATCCTTGTTTGTGGAGTCTCATGTTGCAGATCTAAAGAATTAATTTGAGGGCATTCATCTCCTCTTTTCCAATAGCCACATGTGTGTTGTCATCTTATCTTTATCTCTTGTGGATCATGTTATTCATTATCTTTTGCACAATCCTAATTTTTTTCCTCCTAAATTGATTAAGAATGTACTTGATTAGTTTGTGACATCATCCTCTATCATGTAAATAACAACATTTGAGTAGTTTCAATAGGTACACAATTTTTATTTGGGTTCCTTCATCTTCCATTTTCTGCAAGTGGCTTCTCCTATCTCTAGTGCATGTGTTTCTTCTGAAGAGGAGACATGTAGTTTGTAGGTAGTGTATCATGTTCTACCTTTAGTCATTCATCATTGCAATAGGAGAAGATTCTTCATTGGGAAGATTATTATCCTCATTTTCTCTCTCTTATTGGGGGATATTAATTTTACAATTGTGACAGATTCAGTACTTGAGAGGCATCTAGAGTCTTTCATGCTTGTTACATGTACTTTCTTTTCCTTGCATCTCTCGCTTTTGGAGAGGGGTTTTTTCATGTGATTTTTCTCCTTTTCTTTATCTAGAGAGACCTCATTCATATGAGTTGTATTTATTTGAATTAATTTGTACATGAGTATCTAATCAAGCCTTCATTGTTGGGACTCATCCATGCTAGCTTATTGCATTCATCATTAGCTTTTAGCTTCCCCTAAGTTTTTCACTTAAGCTAGACTTAGGTGCATTTTATAGCAAGTTAGAGTTTTCTTTTCTAGCTTTAGTTCAGCTGTAATTGAGCTAAATTTAGCTCCTTGTTTGTATTTCTTTAGTTCTTCTAAATTTAGTATTAGGGTATCATTTTCTTTCAATAATTAAATTCATGCAATCCCATTTTGTATCCCAATTCATTATTGTGCAATAAATAGATAATTCTAAGGTTGTTCTAGAGCATATTATATTTTTCTTGATCTATTACGTGTAATTGGTATTTTGCTTGTAAATGATTCTTGGCTATTGTGGTTGTTTCATCAACTTATACAAGAGGCAAGTTAGTGTTGAACAATTTTATTAGAATTTCTCATACTATTCTTCTATTGCAAATAAAAATAAATAATTTATTTTATTTTACCAACAATTAGATTGTTAAGCAATGATATTTTAGTGACATCTTTTAAATGACATAAACATTTGTTTTAATATCATTATATAAGATAGAAGATCAAATTTAGTAAAACAATGGTGTAGTTATAAATAAATAGATACAATAAAAATAAATATATTATATTTCCCTTTGTTTCTAGTTCAAATAGGTTATCAAATCCTCTCCCTCTTCCAAATTTTGTAGTTTCTAGTCTCTGACATCCTCTTCAAAGTAAGGATTGGTATAAACCTTTTAAAGAGTTTATTTTCTTATTTCTCCTACCCTAGATTCCACTTTTATAGGTGTTGGTGTAACTCTATATCCTCCATGTTGGCAGTGGCCTAGAATCCCTGATGGGGATTCATGACATGTTTTAACAGCCTCCTATGTCTTCTATATGTCTAGTGGTTGTATCAAGCATTGAGACAGACTTGACTTTCTTTCAAGATTTGGTGTTGTTATTTTCCCTATAGGTACTAGATATTTTCTAATAGAAAGATGTAGTTTTCTTCACCATCACACTTTTTCTTTCCCTATTCCTTTAGGCATACCATTCCTAATGGAATTCTACAATAAGGATGTGCTTGAAAGCATGGAATTATACCAATGCAGATATCTAGTGTACCATTTTCCCTCTCTTCTTGATTTACTTATTTAGGTCCAAGTTTCAAAAAATTTCATTGAAGTGAGTGAGCTAGAACTCATATCTTGCTAATGGCTTCTTAATTGTTTTTTTTCTTTGAAGGATTGCATCTTGGTCATTGGTCAACTCTAGGCTTGAGGAGCATACTCTCTTTTGATCATACCCTTGTCTTCTTCTTTTAACTCTCTTACTAAATCACTCAATGTGCACCAATGTAGATGGTACTATTAAATGGGTATGTGCAAGATCATGAGGGGCCAAAAAGTTGCGATGTGAAAAAAATCCACTTTTCACTCATCCAAAAGCGCATGAAAATGTTTGTTCACTTTTTAGTAGGCCTGGGTGTTAGTACACCTAGGCAAACCTAACACCAAAGCACAAGCCTAATCGGCTACCTGATATTTTCAAGTACCGGATATTTTTGGGTACCCAATTTTATTTTATATTTTATTTTTTTTATATTTTTTATTTATTTATTTTATTTATTTTTTTTTATTTTTTTTCAAATGAACTTTCCTAAGACCCCTTGGGACACACTTGAGTGTTCCAATGTGTCCCCAAGGATCAAAGAGGGTCCTAAGGGGTCCCAGTACACCTTATCATGGTGGTAGGACCCCTAGGAAGTCCACATGACCCCTTTTGACACATTGGAACACTCAAGTATGCCTTATTACGCGTTACAACCCCTTACGACACACTTGAGGATTCAAATGTATTGAAAGGGGTCATGGGGTCCTCCTAGGGGTCCTAATGTATAATAAGGCATATTAGGACCCCTAGGAAGTGCCCATGACCCCTTTCAACATATTAGAACATTCAAGTGTGTCCTAAGGGGTCCTACGACCCCATGTGTCAAAAGGGGTCATGGGGACTTCCTAGGGGTTATAACGCATTATAAGGCATACTAGGACCCATAGGAAGTCCCCATGACCCCTTTTGACACATTAGAAAACTCAAGTGTGTCCTAGGGAGTTGCAGGACCTCTTATGACACACTTGAGTTTTGAAATGTGTCGAAAGGGGTCATGGAGACTTCCTAGGGGTCTTAACATGTCATAAGGCATACTAGGACCCCTAGGAAGTCCCCATGACCCCTTTTGACACACTAAAACACTTAAGTGTGTCCTAAAGGGTCATACGACCCCTTACGACACACTTGAGTATTTTAATGTGTTGAAAGGGGTCATGGGGTCTTCCTAGGGGTCCTATTACGTGATAAGGCATACTAGGACCCCTAGGAAGACCCCATGACCCCTTTTGACACATTTGAATGCTCAAGTGTGTCCTAAGGTGTCGTAGGACCCCTTACGACACATTTGAGCATTCAAATGTGTCGAAAGGGGTCATGGGGTCTTCCTAAGGGTCCTAATGTGTGATAAGGCATACTAGGACCCCTAGCAAGACCCCATGACCCCTTTTGACACATTAGAACACTCAAATGTGTCCTAAGGGGTCCTACAACCCCTTAGGACAAACTTGAGTGTTGAAATGTGTCAAAAGGGGTCATGGGTACTTCCTAGGGGTCCTAATGCATGATAAGGCATACAAGGACACCTAGGAAGTGCCCATGACCCCTTTTGACATATTAGAACACTCAAGTGTGTCCT
>MU224342.1:1286992-1319479 GCA_018584345.1 Thuja plicata
ACCCCTAGGAAGTCCCCATGACCCCTTTTGACACATTGAAACACTCAAGTGTGTCTCAAGAGATCGAAGGACCCCTTGGGACACAATTGAGTGTTGCAATATGTCCCTTGTGGTCAAATAGGGTCCTAAGGGGTCCTAGTACACCTTCTCACGCATAAGGACCCGTAGGAAGACCCCATGACCCCTTTTGAAACATTGGACCACTCAAGTGTGTCCCAAGAGTTCGTAGGACCCCTTGAAACACACGTGAGTTTTCCAATGTGTCCCTCAGAGTCAAAGAGGGTCCTAAGGGGTCCTAGTACATCTTCTCATGTGTTAGGACCCCGAGAAAGACCCCATGACCCCTTTTGACACATTGGAACAATCAAGTGTCTCCCAAGAGGTCGTAGGATCCCTTGAGACACACTTGAGTGTTCTCATATGTCCTTTGGGGTCACAGAGGGTCCTAAGAGGTCATAGTACACCTTCTCATATGTTAAGACCCCTAAGAAGTCCCTCTTTGACCCCTGGGGACACATTAGAACACTCAAGTGTCTCCCAGGGGGTCGTAGGACCCCTTTGGACACACTTGAGTGTTCCAATGTGTCCCCGGGGGTCAAAGTGGGACCTAAGGGGTATGCATTAGGACCCCTAGGAAGTCTCTGTTTGACCCCCAGGGACACATTGGAACACTCAAGTGTGACCCAAGGGGTCGTAGGACCCCTCGGGACACATTTGAATGTTTCAATGTGTCTCCGCGGGTCAAAGAGGAACTTTCTAGGGCTGGGGGTCAAAGACGGGCCTAAGTTCTTACATGTTAGGACCCCTAGGAAGTCCCTGTTTGACCTTGGGGGACACATTGGAACACTCAAGTGTGTCCCAAGGGGTTGTAGGACCCTTTGGGACACACTTGAGTGTTACAATGTGTCCTCAGGGGTCAAAGAGGGTCCTAAGGGGTTCTACTACACCTTCTCATGTGTTAGGACCCCTAGGATGTCCTCATGACCCCTTTTGACATATTTAAACACTCAAGTGTGTTGCAAGGGTTTTTACGACCCCTTCAGACACACTTAAGTGTTCTAATGTGTCCTGGGGGTCACAGAGGGACATAAGGGGTCCTAGTATGCCTTCTCATGTGTTAGGACCCCTAGGAAGTCCCCATGACCCCTTTTGACACATTTCAGCACTCAAGTGTGTCCCAAGGGGTCTTACGACCCCTTGGGGCACACTTGAGTGGTCTAATATGTCCCCGAGGGTTACAAAGGGACCTAAGAGGTCCTAGTACACCTTCTCACGTGTTAGGACCCCTAGGAACCCTCTATGACCCATTTGGAAACCTTTTGGATGTCTTATACTGGTGTAATTAACCTATATATTAATATGTCCTATATAATAAATATTATACTTCATTTTATTATATATACAACAATATTTAATATACAATATAGAATACATATCATATTGAATATATATATATACACAATTTTAATATGAAGATATTATGTGATATATTGTAAATACATATTAATATATATTATATAATATTTAATGTAAAACATATATTATATAATATTTAATAGATATAATACATAATGTAATATATAATTTTTGATGTATAATATATCATATGAAGGAGGGAGAAATGGGAGGGAAAATTAGGAGGGAGAAAGGGGAGGGAAAAAAATTTAAAAGGGAGAAAGGGGAGGGAAAATTTAAAAATCAAAATTTTGCCACCATTTTTGGGTACTTGAAAATATTGGGTAAAATTGGGTACCCGATTATGCTCGGTATTGCTTTGTACACCAAACCTACATGGTCAACTCTAAAAATGTCACAAAAATGTGTTTTTCCCATGTTTCTCTGAGTTCCAAACTTCGAACATGTAGCTGATGACTTTTTTTTCACACCCGAATTTGATGAAACAAAAAAGGTATCTTAAGGAGATTATCAACTTTCTATCAATATAATTGCTGTCAAATTTTGAATTTGGTAAGTAATTGTTAGTTATTTTCTAATTGAGTTACCTCTAAAGTGCTGATTTATATATTGATTGAAAAATAGCTATAACTTTCAAATGGTATAACATTTTTGAAATCCAAAAAATGCGTCACATTCTATGCTTCACCTACTATAAGGGAATTTTTTATTTTTTGAATTTTTTAAATATTTCAATGAGTTAAGGTGGTCAGACACGGGAGTTATTTTATTTTGAAAATGTTGTAGCAAAAAATTCATAATTAATTATTTTTTTGGAATAAAATTACAAAAAAATATGTGTCACATCCGAGCATGAGTCTACTACTTATATATAAAATATTATAAAAAAATATTATCATTTGATTATGGTTAAGGTGGTCACACATACACCTACTTCTTCTTTTTTTTCTTGAAATTTTTGTAATTCTGCATTGAAATCTATACTTTTCACCAATCATTCTTAATTTTTTTCAGAAAAGGCCTAGTATTTTAGAAACTAAATTCAATTTCCTACAGATTCTATTCTTACAACTTTTTGATATTAGGTTGATAGCTAGTTCAAATTTTCAGGTCAAGTTTACTAACCCTGATTTTCTGATTTTTCATTGCCACTTAAGGGCATAGTTTTCCCCTCATGATCTTGCACATACCCAAATATTCTTTTTATTCAAGGAGGATTGTTTTTTTGAGGCTATAAAAACTTTCTAGGTCATTTGATAAAGTTTGATAAGTATATTATTCAAATGGCCTGGATTTCTCTCTTTGCATTTATTTTAAGGGATCTTGACATATTCATGCCTCTCCATGAGAAGGTGGTCTTGATGGTTGGGGCTATGCCTTGGATGAAATAATTATATTATGAAGGTCCCTTTGTTATATATTTTTAATTCTTTGTTACTAGTCACTCGGATTTGGATTTCTCTCTATCATGTCAAGAACAATCTTTTCCTTGGTGGAAGAATACTCTTGAAGATCATCTAATAGTTAATGATTTGGTCTCTCCTAATGATGATCCTACCTATAATTTTACAATTTTATTTCTTTAGATATGGCCTATTGGGTCTTGAGGTCCCTACTATACCTCCCCTAGTTACACGTTCTTATCCAGTGAAGTTGGTTGTCTCCTCTAAGCCTTTGTTGGTGCAGGGCACCTCCTGCAGCTTCTCTTTGGATGTTAGTTTGATTTTAATAAGGTGTGAATCCTTTGGATCACCCTAGTTTGTGTGTGTGGGTCTATTTTGTAATGTGAAGGAACCTAAGGTAATTTATAAACCTTATGGGTACCTGAAACCATGTTAGACCAGTCTTGTCTCTTTTAGCTATTTCTTGTCCTTAGGTTGAAGTTTATGTTTTGAAACCTTAGGTTAGGTTATTGGCATGTTTTTCATCACTCCTATATCATTGGAGGTTAGTATTATTGGCATCTTTCTCAAAATTGAAACTTTGATAAATGTTGCTAAAAAGTTGTCTTTTTTCAAAATGTTGCATGAGCAACTTTTGCAAAATGTTGCTCGGGGAATAACAACTCAATTTGAAATGACCACACAAACTTATTAGAGCATCTATAATGCCAAGATGATCGTATTTGATGTCCTTATTTTTTCTAGGAAGGTAAGAAGTTACTGTGTATGGATCTTAATGTTCAGAGAAGGAAATAGAAGAGTTTTCTAAGTTATTTGGTGTGTGTACAGCCTGGTACAGATTCATCTGGTGAAACCAGTTGTAGAACTTTGTGATGTTTTGAGTTCCTTAAACATTCCAGTTGTTTTGATTCATTTTTGTGGAGTTACATAAGAGTCAGAGCATTTTGTTTAGTCAATGTTTGAGAATCCCTACTTTACTAGGTCTGCTCTAAAGATGTGACCCTAACTTGGGATTTATCTAGTGGATCTACTCGGCCACTTGGAAAATACAAGCTAGGTTTATACATTTTAAGATTCCAAAGGCTCATAAGCTCTATATTGGTTCCATGAATTTTAAGATAAATCCCTAGGCTAATTATCCCTATGTAATTAGCCTTATTTTTGGATGCAATCACATGAATGTGAGTTATATGGTTTGAAGGGACAAACCAATGGTGGATCTAATTCATTTTGGGATAGAGGAAACTATCCAAGTCCTTTTGTTCATTCTATGAACCCACCTTAGACCACTTGCTTAGTAATCCAAGCCTAACTTAGCTAATTAGGCCTGTGAGCTTTGCAAGAGTTTAGTGGTGCAAGAGTAGAGTGAAGTTCTAAGGCTTTGGGGGTTTTCAATTCTCCATAAAGGGTATCTAAAACCCACTTCAGATCAGTCAAACCCTTATGTGATAGAAATTTATGCTCAAAAAATCCTCTAGATAGGGCTATAAGAGAATCTAGACTAGTTAGCGTGTGGCCAACCTTGGGTCTATAGAACTGAATCCATTGGTGGATCCTAAACCCTTAGGGCCTAAGTAAAGTGGACCATCCTTTGGATTGGTTAGTTAAGGCCTCTGGTGAAGAATTTCACTCTTAGGTTTTGTTTAGGAAAAGTGTCCCTAAAGGAAAATTTGCACAGATTGGTGTTTTTGTTTAGGAAGCCAAGTTAGGAACAAAAGAGTGACTTGGTCCCTTTAACATGTTGTTATACACCCTAGTAAGACAAGTGTAGGATTGGAGTACTTGAACAAGTAGTTTGAGGCAGCTATAAGGAGTTGGAACCTACCTAGGTCTTCCTGTAGTGCACTCTGCATTAGGTGGTATCAGAGAAGGCTTAAGACCTTGGAAGAAGTGAAAGATGGGTGATAGCATAGAAGACACTTTAGGAGAATAAAATCGAATCACTAATTTATAATTGGCTAAAATTGTTAGGGAACAAGTAGCCAAGAACAAGAAGATGAAAGAAGAAATCAGGAAGTTGAAGGACCTCCAAACAAAGAAGAAGAAGAACCCTATCTCAACATGGAAAATAATGTTGGCAGATATCAAAAAGTAGCTTGTACCAGAGGACTATGAGATGAACCCTCATAAAAAGTTGCAAAATCTAAGACAAAAAGACCTTGATGTGAGTGGGTACACTAAAGAATATCATAGAATGACCTTGAAGGCCAAAGTCCCTGACAGTGAGAATCACAAGCTTGCAAGGTATCTAAATGGACTAAAGTATAGAATTCAAGATTAAATGAGTTTATTCAACCCTGAATCAGTACATGAGTTCTTTCAAATGGCATTGAAAATTGAAGAAAAGTAGAAAAGGAGAGGAGAACAAAACAATAGAGGTAGAGGGAGTAATTTCAGAGGCAAAGGTAGGTTCAATGGCAGAGGTCCATTCCAAAGAAGCCAAGGAGAGTTTAACAACTAGGAGTCAGAAGGAGATCATAGTAACAGAGGAAAATTCAGAGGTAGGAGATCAAACAACAAAGGGAGATTTGGTGGAAGAGGACCTAGTGTCTTCACTTGGAAATTTTTTACTTGCAATCAAGTTGGACACCAGTCCTTTAGATGCCCTGATAATAACAGCACAAGCAGACAAGGAGGGGATAGAAGAGTAAAACTCACCCAAGAAGATGATAGTCAAAGTGTGTCCTTTTACCACTCTGCAACTTCAAGACCTACAAATCTAGAACAAGGAGAATGCCTCATGATGCAAAGGAGACTCTTAAGAGTATTCAAAACAAGATACAAGGTGAATAACAAGGTATGCAAAGTTATAGTTGACTCTAGATCCACTGATAATATTGCATCTAGGGAGTTAGTTAATAAGTTAAAGTTGCATGTAATACCTCACCCTTTCCCTTACAAAGCTTTTTGGTTGACAAAAGAGAAACAAACCATCATCAATTAACAAGTATGGGTAGATTTTAAGATAGGGGAGTATACAGACAAAGTTCTATGTGATATCACAAAGATGGATGCATTTCATTTGTTATTAGGAAGACCTTGGAAATTTGATGTAGATCCCAAACATGATGGAAACTCTAATGTGTATACCATAGTTAAGGATGGTGTTGAATATGTGATGAATCCACTCCCGGATAGTGAGAAAGAAAAACATGTTACTAGTAGTGTCTTTTATATAGGAGAAAAATAATTCATGAAGGTGCTTAAAGAAAAGGATACACCTTGCTATTAATTAGTGGTAAGGCCTAAAAAGACACCATTGAAAGAGCCAAAGATCAAGGCCCCCACTAGGGATGTAGGCCCCAAAGAGGTCAAAGCACTGTTAGACCTGTATAAGGGTATCATAGTAGAAAGTACACCAGAGTCCTTGCCACCTAAAAGAGAAGTGAGTCACTACATAGACTTCATACCAAGGGCCACCCTTCCAAACAAAGCAGCATACAAGATGACCCTTGAACATAATCAAGAGATAGCAAGGAAGATTGAAGAATTGTTGTCAAAGGGTCTCATTAGGAAAAGTGTGAGTCCTTGTGTATCCCTTGCAGCCCTAGCACCCAAGAAAGAAGGCACATGGATGCTATGTATGGATTCAAGGGAAATCAATAGCATAACCATCAGATATAGGTTTCCTATGCCTAGAATAGAGGATTTGATGGAATGTTTAGGGGGTGCAAGCTATTACTCCAAGATAGATCTCAAGAGTGGTTACCATTAGATTAGGATTAGAGGTGGAGATGAATGGAAGACAACAATAAAGACCATAGAAGGCCTCTATGAATGGCTTTTGATGCCTTTTGGTCTCTCAAATGCTCTAAGCACTTTTAAGAGACTAATGAATGAAGTGTTGAAGTCTTTTCTCAATAAATTTGTTGTTGTATATCTTGATGATATTCCAATCTTTAGTAGGAGCAGAGAAGAGCACCTCAAGCATTTGGACATGGTGATGAGGAAAATATATGAGGAACAGTGAAAAATAAACATAGAGAAGTGTGTATTCCTTCAAGAAGAACTTTTGTTCTTAGGTTTTGTGATCTCCAAGAACAGTCTCAAGATGGATCTTTCCAAAGTTGAAGGCTCAATTGGCCACCTCCTGCTACTACTTCAGAGGTAAAAAGTTTCCATAGTTTGTGTAGCTTTTATAGGAAATTCATTAGAAATTTTAGTGGCATATGTGCTCCCATTATCAACACCATTAAAGGTAGAAGAAGATGCATATTTACATGGACTAATGAAGCTAATGAGTCCTTTGAGTTATTGAAGAAAAAGATTGTAGAGAAATCTATCTTAGTCCTACCATATTTTCATAAAGTGTTTATAGTGGAAAATGATGCAAGCAATAAAGCCATTGGGGGAGTCTTGAGCCAAGAAGGGAGACTAGTTGCCTCTTTTAGTGAGAAACTCAATGAAGCTAAGAAAAAATACTCAACCTATGACCTTGAAATGTATGCAGTGGTTCAATCACTTAGGAAATGGAGGCATTATTTTATACCTAAGGAATTTTTATTCTTTACTGATAATGATGCACTTAGCTTTTTGAATAGACAAGAGAAACTTAATCATAGACATGTGATATGGATGGAATTCTTGTAGTCCTATAAATTTTCTATCAAGCATAAGAAAGGGATTGTGAAAAAAGTAGATGATGATCTTTGTATAAGAGACTTAACCATCCAAACCATTCAATTGAAGAGTGTTGGAGTTCATTCCATGAAGGATATGTATGCTATGGATGAGTATTTCAAAGAGGCTTACCAAATTTGCACTAAGATGACAGACAGATACCATACTGATTTCTTAGAATTTCTTGTGCAGGATGGTCTACTTTTCAAAGGTAGTTTATTGTGTGTCCCAAAAAGATCCATGAGGGAAAATATTATCAAATAAAAGCATTCTGGAATCTTACCTAGTCACTTTGGAGTGGATAAAATGTTGGAACTTGTTAGAAGGTTCTACCACTGGCCCAAGTTGCAGACGGGTGTTAGGAGCTTTGTGGAAAGTTGTTCAGTTTGTCAACAAGCCAAAGGGAACACCTCCAATGCAGGGTTGTACACTCCTTTACCCATCACTTCAAAACCTTGGGATTCAGTAAGTATGGACTTTGTCCTAGGTCTTCCCAAGACCAAATCTAGATTTGACAGTATTTATGTTGTTGTAGACATATTTTCTAAAATGGCACACTTCATTTGTTGTAGAAAAACTCATGATGCATCTCACATAGTAGGGTTATTCTTTAGAGAGGTTGTAAGAATTCATGCACTGCCACTATCAATCATATCAGCTAGGGATCCTAAGCTTTTAGGACATTTTTGGAGAGCACTATGGAAGAAACTAGGGACCACTATTTCATTGTCATCTCCATATCACCCACAGTCTTGTTGGTGCTATTTCATGTTTGAAATATGCCTTGTAAATTTATTGAGGTCCCTTGTCATCTATGGTGTCCAAGGTTTTAAAATCATGTTAAAATTATTCTCATGCCTCTGCAAAATCTATTATTACCCTTGACCTAGTTGAAAATGCTAAAAAATGCCTGAACCCTAAAGTATATGTTATAACCCTATTCAAATTTGAATCTAAATGCCCTCAGTGTCTTGGTGGGTTCTATTTTGCATTGCTTTTTCAGTCACTTAAGTTGTCATAAGTCATGTCTTCATGTTAAAAGGGTTGGGTTATAAAGTTGTGTTATCCTAACCACTTTAATATTTCCTAAGTCACGCCGTTGAGAAAATCCTTTTATTTCATTGTCTTATGTGGTGAGAAAAATGTTTTTTGATCGGATGATGCGCTTAATAGCTTAGTCCAAAACCAATCAAATCTATCAGTTAAGCTATTAAGACATGGTGTCATGTGTCCTTGGAGGGGCCAAAACTCATAAAGGTTCTCAGTTAAATAGTGGACAAGTTAAGAAACAATCGATGGTCTGCTTAAACGCTTAAAGGAAAAATGCTCGACATCTATCAAACAAGCCATTAAGCAGTGTTGACATCTGGCAGCTGGTGGACCTGGATACTCAGAGCTAGTGATAATTAATGATCAGTTAACTTGTTTCCCATCCAATGGTCATCTTAATGGCTTAACTGCAAAGTGAATGAAATCTAGAGAGTAAGCCATTAAGCGGTAGTGACACATGTCCTAGTGGGGCCAGCTGAGGTCGTAAAGGTGGAGTTAAAGGAGCATCATCTATGGGAAAGATCAATGGTCGGCTTAATCACTTATGGGAAAAGTGAAAAAAATCTAATGGGTAAGAGATTAAGTCTGTGGGATGCGTGGAACAAAAGGTGGGTCCTGTATGGTGCTTAAGTCATGTTAATAAGGTTGCAAGTGTAAAATAATCTGATGGTCCGCTTAAATGCTTAAAGGTAAAGTGCTCAAAATCTAAAGTGTAAGCGATTAAGTGGTGTTGATACGTGTCCTAGATAAACATTTGCTTCCATGAAAATAAGATAGCCATCAGATGAAGAAAATGATGTTCAATATCTACGGCTTAAATTCAAAGTTTTCAAAATGAGTTGCAGAGAGCCGTTAAGCCATGAAATTGAAGATTGCGAATTGATTACAAAATGTGTGGCCACTCCAGCTGAATTCAATTTGAATGACTGATTTGATTGAAGCCGTAAAATTGGTTAAGTCAAATTGCAGTCACAATAATTCACCAAAGTCATTTGAGAAAAAAATGGAACTGCAGAGGTAATTAGCTCCACGTGACAACTTTGCAGAATGGGTAAGCTTTTCTGATTCACCAGCATTCAAGTTCTAAGTAAGATTTGCAGTTCAAAAGGGTTTTTAGAATTCTTGTCTCAAAATCTGAATTCATATAAAAAAAGACCTAGATTTAGAATGGCCCCTATAATTGAGATTTTCGGATAGGTTGATTACCAGAAGAGAAATGTTAGGGAGGATTTTTTGCAACAATTAAAAGGATCCATAGGGAATGCTACTCAAATCAAGAGAATAGTTCCATTGAATCCTCGTCTCAAAGTAGGAGAAAGCTTGTATGATTCGGGTAGATGGGTAAAAGATGTCAAAACTAGTTTTAATGGTATCACCCTGTTTAGGACTCCATATAGTCAAAGGAACGCCCCTACCCTAGACTGTAACATTTGGGAGTTAGACATGGGAAATTTGATAGCACCTGGGGTGTTTATGGATACTGATTTGTTCACTCTGATTGCAAACAATTATGATAAGGTGTCTAGGGCTGTTAGGGATACCCAGGGAAATCTCATGTTGACTGTTTCAGCTGATGAGATTAGAAGAATCTTCAAGTTGAGTGATACCTCAGTACATATGAATGATATTGACTTTGAATACTTCAAGGAAGTATACCAGACTTAGAGGGAGTATTACAGAGATGAGGCTTTAAAGGGATACTTCAAAAAAATAGGTGACTTGTTTGTAGTAGGGCCTAGAACCCCAGAACCATTTAAATTGGACTTCTTTAATGGAAAGGCTAGGAAAATGTACAGTGCCCTATGCCAGTTTTTGGGAGAAGATGAAGATGTAACAATGCCTATACACATAATGCTCATGGTTGTTCAGATTCTGCATCCCCACCTATTAGTAGTCTTCAACTTTGCATCTTACATTGCACAACAAATGCATGAAGGTTTGGCAGGAATCTAGGACAGAAACATACTTAAACCAATGGGATGGTATTCCCTCATGATGCACATGTTATTGTCCAATAATGCAGACTTCTTTGAGGAAGAAATGGAATTGACTAAGTTCCAGGGTAATGAAGAGTTTCCTGTTCAGATGTGGAGTGCTGATCTTTCATGGGACAGGAAAGAAGCTAGCTATGTTTGCTTTGATAGGGTTTTTGCAAGTAGGCTCAGGTCACTGTTATGCAATCAAAATTCTAGGGTCCACACTGAAATGATGAGGCTTTTGAGACCTATGGAGTTTTCCCTAGAATTAAAAATTGCCAATAATTGGGGAGATTTAATTTTATACCTTATTTCTACAGTGATTGGGGTTTATGGATTCAAAGGAACCCCTAATGTGCTTCCCTTCAGGGTCCCTCTCAAGATTAGAATTGCAGAGATCATAAGGCAATTGGGTGGATTACATGAAGAAGCCCTAGCAGGAAAAATGAAGGGAATCATTTTCCCTACCCTCACCAGAGCCCACCATTTCATCATAACAAAGAATGGGTGGACACAATTTGATAAGTACTTTGAGCCCTATCACTTAGCAATATCTGTATCCAGGTGTGCAGATAATGAGGAATTTATAATGGGTATGTTCAGAAAAAGAACCAAATGCTTGACATTAGAGCATGAGTTTAACTACCCTGAGGACATCATTAGAAATATTTTTGACCTAGGTGACCAGAAGATCAGAAAGGAGAAGTGGATGGTGTACAAGAAGTCTTTGGACTTTGTGCACAATTTTGATAAGACTTATGACCCTCTCAAGGAGTTCTTCCCATGGTCCAAGAAAATTGAGTCTTTAATGACTTTATTTGAGGGAATAATGTAGACATTAAATGAGAAAAAATAGAGGATAATGGAAGCTGAGCTAGAAAAGGCTCATGCTATTTTAAGCAAACTTCAGCAAGGAAGAGTGGTCCCACCTGGGGATTATGTAGTGTAAAAAAGGAGAGGGTACACAACCATCATGCCCAAAGTTGATAAACCTCCTCAAAATAAAGGGAAAAGGCTAGCAAGTGCTAGTACTCAATAAATTCCCTCTCCCAAGAGACAAAAGGTGGAAGCAAAAGAGAAAGAGAGTGAATTGTACTCTCCTTCCCAATATCCTATGCACTATGATGACCAAGCCATTGCTGAGAAATTGGTTCAATTAAGGAATGCTGGATAAATTGTTTTTACTACCCAGGAGTTACAAGAAGGGATGCCAGAGGCACCTAGGCACACAATAGCTGACCTCACAGTGGAAAAATTCATTGGTAAGGAATTAGACCCTGTTACCAAGCAAGCTAGTGATGAATTCTTGTCAGATGAGAATTTTGTCAAAACTAGGGCATTTATTCAATTTTTGTGGAGAAGCCATATAGATGAATTCAATCATAAATGTCAGAAGCTATAGGAAGCTCAGCCTCATTATGCTAAGGATGATATAGAGAAAGAGGTCAAGCAGGAGATGGTCTCCAAATTTGATAAGATTACCCCTGAAGAGGGTAGAGAATTGGTTAAGAAGAAGGGAGTCCTCATACTGCCTCAATGAGACTTAGCAGATGTAGTAGTTTTTAATGTTGTCAGGAAGCAGAAAAAAAAAATGAGCACTGCTTGGACATCAATTGGTGCGCAGTTTAGTGAAGACCATGCAGCATTGGCAATCTGGTCATTAAAAAAGAAAGACAAATGAAGAGTGAAGGAAGATGATGGGATTGAGGATACCAGAAGCCTCATTGTCAAGAGAGTTTCTAATACTTCAGGAACTGAAGCAACAAATCTTATTTCTCAAATAGCTAGCCTGAGCCTGAGAGTTGCTGAGAAAGAAAAAGAGGCTTATGATAGCCTAAATAATAAATATGAATTTGTACTCAAAGCCTACAATGACGAAAAGGTCAAGTCCCTATTAAAAGATAACATAAAAGCGGCTTTGGAAGGAAAGCAAAAAATCCAATTAATTCCCTAAGGGGTAATTTCTCAGGAACCTCATCAACCCTCCTCATCTAGTCCATTTGTGACTTATCCCCCAAACCCCCTGCACCTTTGAGTCCTACTACCGAGGAGGCCATTGATGCTAAGAGAGCAAAGCTGAAAGCTGAAAAGAATAGGCTAATCAGTGAAAGATCAAGGTTAGAAGAAGAGGGCAAGAGGGATCTTGAAGACTCCCATGCATATAAAGAGGCTGAGGACTTGGTGAAGCAAATGGATTCTAACCAAATATATTCCAACCTCAAGAGATGTGCTAGTGAGGTTAACCTTGCCAACCTCTATTTATTAGGAAAGAAGACTGCTAGCATCTTGAGAAATCATGATGAGGGAAAGGAGCAGTGGGATCTGATAATTAATAAATAGAAGGGGAAGACAGCCCATGTCAAATCTTTTTACTCTCTCTCAAAGGAGTAAAACAATACTGACATCATTCTGACAAGAACTCACAAATGTCTCAAATTGATGGTCAACTTGGACACCAAGAAGAATATGGTCATCAGAAGAGTAGAAACTTTGAGAGGAGATTTCTCCAGGGATAGATATGACATGTTTCCCAATATGTTAAAAATGGATGGGAACATAAAGAATGAAGCCCTATGGCTAAGGTAACTGAATGAAGCACTAACCAGCACGACAAAAAGTATCATTACATTGGGAAATATCGATTGGTTTTTGTTAACTATTGACATTCCAAATAAAGTAAAAGCATTTTTTGAATCCTGGGAAGCATAAATTGAGAAGGCCAATGTTGATTGGGAGGATTTCAATAGCCAGAAGGATGAGGTTCTCAGTTTCAGTTGGCCAAGTGATGAAGTGTTCACCACATGGGTAAGCAAGGATGGTATAGTCACTCCAGTAGCATGTGGCAGTAATATAAGAATGACAACAAGCACCAGTGAAGCCAAGCTGTTTGGATTAAAGACAAGATTAAGGATTCTACATCAATAAAGAGGACAATTCCAGATGATAAGGACCCAGAAATCTCAAAGCAGCTCCAAGCATTCAGGTGGTCATAGGACAAGGGATCACATAACTTGTAACAAGGAATTGTTATCCCCCCACCTGATTTTTGTCTCATCTATAACATGTAATTTTGTCCTATAGCCTAGTCATCCAAAGATTGTTGCATCCTCATATTTCAAAAGGATTCCAAGATGACTAGGGATATCTATAAGTAGTGAGTTGTAATGTGTTGTGGGGGATGGTAAAAATAAAAACTACAAAGCAGACTTTTGAATTGTGTTTGAGCTTTGGTTTTGAGTCTTTCAATGTACTGATATCAAGCTTACATTAATAAAATACAATGGAATCTCCATTTTGACACCAATGATGTCTTTTTGTATTTGCTCTTAGTTCTTGTATGTTCAATTTGTAAGGAAATTTGAGTATACTGGTTATAAGGTAGCCATGTCATTGTTTGTGAGTTGCTTTCAAGGAGAGTTTAAATCTTGCAGATAATTGTAGAGGGTTAGGGTTTATGCAAGAATTTGATACATGGGTGTGAGGATGAGAGGATAGTATGTAAGGAATTCCATCTGAGATTTTGTTTGTATTTAAATTAATTGTCCCTGATGTATGTATGTTTTATTCTGACTCTATGACCCATGATTAGGCACTGGCCAAAACGTTGACAAGTGGTTGTTATCATCAATCCAATATTAATCACTCTTTATATTTTTATTATCTCAAACACATGTCTAGTTAATTGTATTTAGTACAATTCACTTTAGTTATTCCTTAAAGAGATAATCAATAGGTTAGCCTTCCTAGTTCTGAGAACTTAAAAAGAAGAAGGATTATAAATCCTTGATCCATTGTAAGATTCTCTGTGAATTAGTGAATCTGAAGATAGGTACACCCGCCTGAGTTTTGTGGAGCTAAAAGTGAAGAAGGATAGAATCCTTATTAATTAGCCTTGTTCATGTATGAATCTAAGTTGGGAATAGAGGGTCCGGCATTTATTGTTGTTTTAATTGATTCCTACAAGAAAAAGAGCTAACAAATTGGAAACTCTAATGGGGACTCTTGTGATTTTCTCAAAGTCATGTTCATGAAAGGGTTTATCCTTGCAATATTGAGAATTGGTTTGCTTTTTCTCATAATCATTAAAGCAAGTTTATTCTTCTTATCTATCATGGTGCACTGTTTGAAGGTATTGATCCTAAGAATGATACATATCCTATCTTAGATGGAATAAATGGTGAGGAATTTTCAAGAAAATTTGTTTTCAAGTCTAATTTAGATTTATTTCTATCAAGGGAGATCTGAGTTAGGAAAAGGCATTTGAATCTTTTTATATTTTTTCCTCTAAAAAGAGGTGGCGACTCTAACCTCTATATATTCTAGTATTGCACATTAAACATTTTGAAAATATTTGTATGTTCTGAAGCATGAGTCGACAAAGGAATACTAGGTCATACTTCAGGAAAAATCCTAAAATGGACGTTGGAGAGGAGCTCCATACGCCTCAAAGGAAAAAATGGTCCAAAAGAGAGACATCTAAAAATGATTCCCATCATGCCTCTAAAGGGAGAATGTAGATTCCTATTCCAGAAAGAAAGTCATCTTCATCTGAAGATGCAAAACCTATGGGACTAGTTGATGCTTACAGAGCTGATGCCAATTTTGATCCCTTCAGGGATGGAGAAAATGTTGATATAGGTTTCTTTCCAGCAAAATAAAATCTTGCTCCACCAAGAAAGAGACCTCTTTTGCTAAAACAACTTCATATGAATCTGATAAATTGCAAGATGAGATTATGGCTTTAAGAAGAAAAAAGAAAGAACAAGAAAAAGAAATAGCTCAGGAAGAAAAGAAACATGGAGAAAAGATATATGATTTCCTAATGGAAAGAGAAGAGCTATTAGCTGAGACTAGAAGGAATGATCTTAAGGCTAAAAGACCGAGTCAAGAAGTTAAGGGTTTGAACCCAGAATTGTTTGGTAACATGGATGATTTAAGGAACAAAGCCCCAAATAAAATTTCAAATCCCGAAAAGGATGAATTTGAGAAGGAAGGGTCTATCATCAGACAATTATTTCCATATGAGATCGAACAAAATGCAAAACTTAAAATGACTACTAAAGATGCCCTTGACAAAGGTAAGCAAAAATTTGTTGGTATCAGCATAAATGAGCCTAAGCAAAAAGTTTCTAATCCTGAAGGAATACCTCAAATTGATTTAGACATTGAACAAGCCAGGAAGGCTAAAGATGACTTGGTAAAACAATTAGAGAAGCTAGAATTGGAGGCTACTGCAGCTGATATGAGAATGAAGATAACTTTGCTTCATGCTACTAATAATACTACTGCAAGTAGTTCTATGCCCATTAATCAATGGATACAACAATTAAATCCTTCTATTGGTCTAAATGTCAACAATCAAGGTGCTGCTCTTAAAGTTCAAGAATGTGGAAAGAATCCAAATATTTAGAGTTTTGGCCCTAGTGTACCTGCTCAACTTGTGGGTCCTGGCCCAAGTATTCAAGTTACTAATCCTAAGCAAAGTGTTCCCCAACCTATTCAACATCAAGGAGGAGCTGCTGGACCAAATGGTAATAGTGAGCTGGGAAATTTCCAAAGAAGGCCTGTCCACATGAACAGATACAAAGATCTCTTCTTTGACGACATTCCTGGTCACCCTAATGTGATCCCCAATGAGGTAAGAGATAGAATCCCTAAGTTCATAGGAAATAATGTTTTTACTTGTGAGGAGCATCTAAAAGCTTTTAGTGATAAGATAACTGACTTTGAGATTGAGAATGAGGATGTCATTATGAAGCTTTTTGTTCAATCTTTAATTGAAGATGCTAGGGATTGGTTTAGAAATTTACCAAATAATAGTATTGCTTCCTGGGATGAATTTGTAATGTCTTTTAGGGAATAGTATAGAGAGCATGTTAATTCTGGATACATGTTAAATGAGTTTAATAACATTAAGAAGTTCCCCAATGAAAGTATGTCTGATTTTAACAGTAGATTTCAGAAGGCCATGAATTAACTTTTCCAAGTCTTAAGGTTAGATGAAGAAGTGTGCCTTACCACTTATATCAATGTTGTTGATGGAAAAATGTCCTATCTACTCAGAGATAAAAATCCTACGACCTTAAGGGATGCTTACAAAATAGAAATTGACATTGAGAGCAATAGGAGAGCATCAGGGAAATTGGGGAAGAGGGAAGACAATAAAATTTGGAAGGAAAAGGGATCAGCCAATAAAAGTGTCAAAGAAGATGATACAGTGGTTAAATTGGTAAGTGCAATGAAAGACCTTGCTACCAAAATGGATAAAAATGATAGAGGAGGGGATCGAGATAATAAGTATACTAACCAAATATTTGACAAATAACCTAACCTGAGAGACTACCTTTAGAAGACTAATTGGAATAATAAAAAACTAGTCCATGATGGACATGATAACCCAAAAGCCAAAGAAACCCCAGATCCCCTGAAAAGGAACAGTGCCAACTATGTTGAGAACACTCCCTGGTGTGATGCTTGCAATATGCCACATTCTTCTTATCAATGCGTAGTAGCCAAGGCTCTGTTTGATCAAATAGAAGAAAGAGAACAAGAAGGCCCTACTATCAACACATTCACAGTAAACAAACCATACCCATGGTTCTCTCATATTGCATCACCTTCTAATAATTTGTGTACAAAAGGTGATTCTTGTTTTGAAGGACAATTAAAAATTCCAACCTATCAAGGTGATCAAGATGAAAATGCCTCACTGGAAACTATAAACATAGTGGGAAGTGATAAATCACATTCTCATTTCAAAACCCCCACTGATGATGAAAAGAGATCTCTGACTATTGCTGCAATTAATCAAGCAAGAAATGCATACAACCTGAGAAATAGGAAAGTCCAACTAGTTGAAGATAAACCTGTTACTATTTAAGAAAAAGGGGAGTCACCTATAATTATGGGGGATTCCTATGTTAGGGGAGATAGGAGTGAAAAGACTGAAAAACAAGCAGGGTTTTCTTCTGATCATGCCAAAAATGAAGAATCAAGAGAGGAACCAGTACCTAATGAGAAATCCAAGAAAGTAAGAAGGATAAGTGATGTGTCCCCTAAATTGCCTCTTTTTGACATGAAGCATGCTCTGACCCAAATGAAAGTCTCAGTCCCACTTATGGAAATGCTAAAAATAAAAGAGCATAAAGAAGCTACTCTGGCACAATTAAAAGGGATAGATGATGTATCTATTCCCAACCATGAGGAGATACCTTTGATACCAAATGATACCAGAGAAGATGGTCCACTAGTGAAAGGAAAAGGAAAGAACAAGTAATTTTCTAATATTTGTATTGGAAATATAATAACTCAAGAACCACTGTCTATTGATCCATTTTATGTGACCTTAATGGTAAATAGTTTCTTGCTAAAAAACTGCATGATTGATTCTAGAGCAGCAGGAAATGTGATGTCTTATCATGTGATGAAGGAATTAGGCCTCCAGGTCACTACATCTGCTGGGAGCTGCTATGCTATGGACAATAGGGAAGTTCCTATGATAGGAACATTGAAGGATATTGAGGTGAAAATTGATGCTTTCCCTGAAGCAACTTACAGAATGGACATAGTGGTAGTGGATACTAAACCATATTATGGTATGCTTTTATCAAGGCAATGGGCAGCAGTAGTAGGAGGAAAAATGCAATTAGACTTATCATATGCCACTATTCCTGTAAAGGGACATGAGGTCAAGTTGTATAGGGAACCTTGATCATCTATTATGGTGGAGGTGGTTCCACTTGAGCAATTAAACTGTTGCATAAATGTTGATATGGAAAATTTTATTGTTGAAAAGGTTGAGACACAATTGAAGAACACTGATCCAATTATGGATGAATTGTTGTTGCAACAAAATGGGTTATGGAAAATGTACTTTGATGGGGGATTCTCAAAGGAAGGATCTGGAGCAGGAGTTTTGTTTATTTCCCCATCAGGTATCACATTCAAATACTCATTCCTGCTGACTTTCCAATACACAAATAATACTGCCGAGTATGAAGCCTTGATCTTAGGGATGGATATTGCTATCAAGCATGGTATTAAGTGTTTAAATGTTCATGGAGACTCCCAGTTAATTATATCTTAGATTAGGGAACATTATGTTGCTAAAGATGACAGACTAAAATTATATAAGTATGTTGTCTGGGATAGGATAGAATTCTTTGATGCCTTCAATATCTTATGGGTAGAGAGATCAAATAACATAATGGCAGATTTCCTGGAAAATGTTGCCCTAAAAAATAATGATGCTACTCTTACTGGCATGTCTGTGGTTGAAATAAAAAGTAGGCCTGCAGTTCTTGACAATTTTCATAATTGGCAAGTTTTTGAGGATGATGATGATATTCTCAGGTTTATCCAGTGTGTAGACCAATATGACGGTCAAAATATTGATTGTGAATCTTTAGTATCAATTGTGGATAATAAGAAATATATCTTTGATCAGGAAGTCATCCAATTGGATACTAATCACATTCCCAAGGGGTTGGTTGAATTGGAAGGCATGTTCAACATAAATGACAATTATATGACTCAGAAGTCCAATGTAAAGGTGGGAGATTTAGAGGAAATTAATTTGGGATCTGAAACATCTCCCCAATTAGTCTACATTGGTAAAAAATTGGATAGCAATGTAAGACAGAATTTGATAAAATTGCTGAAGAAATACAAACATATATTTGCGTGGTCCTATGAGGATTTGAAAGCCTATAGAAAATATTTATTTCAGCATGATATCCCTTTGAAAGAAGGTATAAAACCATTCAGACAAAAACAGAGGCCAATCAATCCATTGCTGGCTACCAAAATGCAGGCAGAACTGATGAAGCTAAGAGATGCAGGCATAATCAAGCCTATTAAACATTCATCTTGGGTATCTAACTTAGTCCCGATAAGAAATAAAAATGGGGATACAAGGTTGTGTGTTGATTTCATAAATTTGAATGTAGCCTCATTGAAAGATAATTATGGACTGCCAAACATGGAGGCTATGTTATATAAAGTCACTGGATGTGACCTATTGCCTATGATGGATGGATTTTCAGGGTACAACTAGGTGTTGGTTAAAGAAATAGAATAATTCAAGATAGTATTTACTACTCCTTAGGGAACTTATGTATATGCTTGCATGCCGTTTGGGTTGAGGAATGCTGGTGAAACTTTTCAGAGGGCTATGGATGTGGCTTTTAAAGACCTTATAGATGTTCTAATGGTAGTATACCAAGATGACTTGACAGCCTTCTCAAAAAGAGCAGAGGATCATTGCAATCATCTAGAAAAGGTGATTATAAAAGCATTGGAATATGGGGTGTCTTTAAACCCAAAGAAGTGTCACTTTACTATCACTGAAGGAAAGCTTTTGGGACACATAGTGTCAAAAGAAGGAGTTGGAATAGACCCCGAAAGGGTAGAATCTATTCAAAAAGTGATTCCTACTAAGAATCTAAAAGGAATATAGTCATTTCTAGGACAAATCAATTTTGTAAGAAGGTTCATTGCCAACTTTGCAGAATTGGTTAAACCTATTGTCAAACTGCTAAAGAAAAATGTGAAGTTTGAATGGGACCAAGAAACACAGTTGGCCTTTGAAAAAATAAAGCAAGCTATTCAAGAAGAACTAGTCCTTGTATCCCCTAATTACACAAAGCCCTTTTCTTTGTTTACCTTTGCTTCATTTCATACTATTGCAGCAGTCTTATTGCAAAAGGATGGTGAAGGATTTGAACATCCCATTGCATTTTTTAGCAAATCATTGCAGTCAACTAAATTAAATTATCAGTTGATAGAGAAACAAGCTTATGCTCTGGTGAAAATAGTCAAGGCTTTCAGGCCTTATCTGGTATGTGCAAAGGTAAATGCCTATGTTCCTCATGTTGTTGTCAGAGACATCTTTGTTCAAGATGAAGTAACAGGAAAAAGATGTAAATGGATAAACAAAGTTCAAGAGTTTGACATAGAAATCCATATCACTAATTTGGTGAGGGGATTAGGATTGGCTAAGCTGATGATAGAAAAAAAATTGGATTAATTCCAAGTTAACAGTTTTGGTGCAAATGAGATTTGCTTGAAAAGTATTGAAATGAAACCCTGGTACGCCAATATTGTATACTTTTTGAAAAATACTAAATGCCCAGATAACTTGAATGACAAGCAAAGGAGGAGTTTGAAATTGCAATCTCAGAAATATGTTTTGTTGCTGGGTGATTTTTTTTAGAAAAATAGAGATGGGATCTTGTTATTATGCCTTGACAAAGGTCAATCAGAGAAGGTATTGAAAGAAACGCATGCTGGAATCTATGGAGGGCACTATTCTGCTAGGTCAACAACTCATAAAATTCTAAGGGCTGGATATTATTGGCCTTGTTTATTTCAAGATGCTTACACTTTTGTCAGGAAATGTGAGCCATGCCAAATATTCTCAAGTGAAATGAAGTATTTGGGAGCATTATTGAAAAACCCTGTAGTAGCAGAGGCTCCCTTTGCTATGTGGGGAATGGATTCTATAGGAGAGTTTGCTGAGAAATCAAGTGGGGGCATAGTTGGATTTTACAGATAACTGATTATTTTACAAAGTGGGTAGAGGCAATCCCAACTAAGAGAGCAACAAGCACTATGGTTATTGACTTTCTGATGGATAATGTAATTACAAGATTTGGTGTTCCCCTTAAATTGGTAATGGATAATGTCATGTGCTTCAGGTCTGAATAATTCACTGACTTTTTCTCTAATATGGGAATTGTTATGTCTTATTCATCCCCATATCACCCTCAAGCCAATGGTTAGGTAGAATTTAGTAACAAGAGTATTTTACAAATCTCAAAAAAGACCTCAGAAGGAAATAAGAGAGCTTGGCATGTTAAATTGAAACTTGCCCTCTGGGCTGATAGGATCATTGTCAAGAAGGCCACTTGAAAATCTCCCTTTGAATTGGTTTATGGTGTTCAGTCAAGAATGCCTATTAATAATTTGCTTCCAATTTATAAGTTTATCCAAAATGAAGAGATGGAAGTTTCTGAACCTATGGAAGAAAGGATGGTTCAGTTGGTAGAATTGGATGAAATAAGGAGAGAAAGCCAAAGAGAAAACATTAAATTGCAACAAAAAATGAAATATCTTTTTGATAGAAGGGCAGATGAGAGAAATTTTCAGCCTAGTGACTTTGTACTGCAATGGAATACCAGAGCTGAAGACAAAGGTAAAAAGAAGAAGTTTTAATCATTACAGATAGGGCCTTTTGTTATATCCTAAATATTTGGAAAAGATTCTTATTTCCTCAAGAGTCTGGATGATGAAGAACGGGAATTTCCAGTGCATGGACAATTCCTGAAAATTTTCTTTAATTAACCTCTCTTTTCCATGCACAGTAGTATGTATTATATGTATAGGTGTGTTTCCTTTCTATTGTGTGTTTTTTTCCAATTTTAGGTTAGTCTGGTTTGTGATCTGCTACCCCAGAGATCTGTGGTTCTTGTTATAAATCGGTGTTTAAACATCCTCGGAAAGAGCCACTGTTGGTGCTATTTCATGTTTGAAATATGCCTTGTAAATTTCTTGAGGTCCCCTGTCATCTATGGTGTCCAAGGTTTTCAAATCATGGTTAAAATTATTCTCATGCCTCTGCAAAATCTGTTATTACCCTTGACCTAGTTGAAAATGCTTAAAAATGCCTGAACCCTCAAGTATATGTTATAACCCTATTCAAATTTGAATCTAAATTCCCTAAGTGTCTTGGTGGGTTCTATTTTCGAGTTGCTTTTTCAGTCACTTAAGTTTTCATAAGTCATGTTTTCACGTTAAATGGGTTGGGTTATAAAGTTGTGTTATCCTCACCACTTTAATATTTCCTAAGTCATGCCGCTGAGAAAATCCTTTTATTTGATTGTCTTTTGTGGTGAGAAAATTTTTTTTGATCGGACGGCCCACTTAATAGCTTAGTTCAAAACCAATTGACATCTATCGGTTAAGATATTAATTCGTGGTACTGTGTGTCCTTGGTGGGGCAGAAAGTCATAAAGGTTCTCAGTTAAATAGTGGACAAGTTAAGAAATAATTGATGACCCACTTAAACACTTAAAGGCAAAATGCTCAACATCTATCAAACAAGCCATTAAGCGGTGTTGACATCTGGCAGCTAGTAGACCAGGATACGCAGAGCTAGTGATAATTAAAGATCAGTTAACTTGTTTCCTATCCAACGGTCAGCTTAATGGCTTAACTACAAAGTGAACAAAATCTAAAGAGTAAGCCATTAAGAGGCAGTGACATGTGTCCTAGTGGGGCCAACTGAGGTTGTAAAGGTGGAGTTAAAGGAGTAGCATCTATGGGAAAGATCAACGGTCGGCTTAATCACTTAGGAGAAAAGTGAACGAAATCTAATGGGTAAGCGATTAATTCTAGGCGACGTGTGGCACAAAAGGTGGGTCCTGTATGCCGCTTAAGTCATGTTAATAAGGTTGCAAGTGTAAAATAATCTGACGGTCTGCTTAAACGATTAAAGGTAAAGTGCTCCAAATCTAAAGTGTAAGCGATTAAACAGTGTTGACACATGTCCTAGATAAACAATTGCTTCCATGAAAATAAGATAGACGTCAGATGAAGAAAACGATGTTCAATATCTATGACTTAAATTCAAAGTTGTCAAAATGAGTTGCAGAGAGCCGTTAAGCCATGAAATTGAAGCTTGTGAATTGATTGCAGAACATGTGGCTACTACAGCTGAATTCAATTTGAATCACTGATTTGATTGAACCTGTAAAATTGGTTAAGTCGACTTGCAGTCACAATAATTCACCAAAGTCATTCGAGAAAAAAATAGAATTACAGAGGTAATTAGCTCCATGTGACAACTTTGTAGAATGGGTAAAATTTTCTGATTCACCAATATTCAGGTTTTGAGTAAGATTTGCAGTTTAAAAGGGTTTTTGGAATTCTTGTCTCAAAATCTGAATTCATATCGAAAAAGCCCTAGATTCAGAATGGCCCCTAGAATTGAGATTTCCAGAGAGGTTTATTACCAGAAGAGAAATGTTAGGGAGGATTTTCTGAAAAAATTAAAAGGATCCACAAGAGATGCTACTCAAATCAAGAGAATAGTTCCATTAAATCCCCATCTCAAAGTAGGAGAAGGCCTGTATGATTCGGGTAGATGGGAAAAAGATGTCAAAACTAGTTTTAATGGTCTCACCCTGTTTAGGACTCCATATAGTCAAAGGAACACCCCTACCCCAGACTGTAACATTTGGGAGTTAGACGTGGGAAAATTGATAGCACCTAGGGTGTTTATGGATACTGATTTGTTCACTCTGATTGCAAACACTTATGATAAGGTTTCTAGGGTTGCTAGGGATACCCAGGAAAATTTCCTATTGACTGTTTCAGCTGATGAGATTAGAAGAATCTTCAAGTTGAGTGATACCTCAGTACATATGGATGATATTGACTTTGAATACTTCAAGGAAGTACACCAAACTCAGAGGGAGTATTATAGAGATGAGGCTTTAAAGGGATACTTCAAAAAAATAGGTGACTTGGTTGTAGTAGGGCCTAGAACCCCAGAACCATTTATATTGGACTTCTTTAATGGAAAGGCTAGGAAAATGTACAGTGCCCTATGCCAAGTTTTGGGAGAAGATGAAGATGTAACAATGCCTATCCACATAATGCTCATGGTGGTTCAGATTCTGCATACCCACCTATCAGTAGTCTTTGACTTTGCATCTTACATTGCACAACAAATGAATTAAGGTTTGGCAGGAATTCAGGAGAGCAACATACTTAAACTAATGGGATGGTATTCCCTCGTTATGCACATGTTCTTGTCCAATAATGTAGACTTCTTTGAGGAAGAAATGGAATTGACTAAGTTCCATGATAATGAAGAGTTGCCTGTTCAGATGTGGAGTGTTGATCTTTCATGGGACATGAAAGAAGCTAGCTATGTTTACTTTGATAGGGTTTTTGCAACTAGGCTTAGGTCACTATTATGCAATCAAAATGCCAGGGTCCACACTGAAATTATGAGGCTTTTGAGACCTATGGAGTTTTCCCTAGAACTAAAAATTGCCCATAATTGGGGAGATTTAGTTTTATACCATGTTTCTACAATTATTAGGGTTTATGGATTCAGAGGAACCCCTAATGTGCTGCCCTACAGAGTCAATCTCAAGATTGGAATTGTAGAGATAATAAGGCATTTGGGTGGATTACATGAGGAAGCCCTAGCAGGAAAAATGAAGGGAAGCATTTTCCCTACCCTCACTAGAGCCCATCATTTCATCATAACAAAGAATGGGTGGACACAATTTGATAAGTACTTTGAGCCATTTCACTTAGCAACATCTATATCCAAGTGTGCAAATAATGAGGACTTTATAATGGGTATATTTAGAAAAAGAACCAAATGCTTGACATTAGAGCATCAGTTTAACTACCTGGAGGACATTATTAGAAATATTTTTGACCTAGGTGACCAGGAGATCAGAAAGGAGAAGTGGATGGTGTAAAAGATGTATTTGGACTTTGTGCACAATTTTGATAAGACTTATGACCCTCTTAAGGAGTTCTTCCTATGGTCCAAGAAAATTGAATCTTTAATGACTTTATTTGAGGGAATAATGCAGACCTTAAATGAGAAAAATAGAGGATAATGGAAGCTGAGCCAAAAAAGGCTCATGCTATTTTAAAAAAACTTTAGCAAGGAAGAGTGGTCCCACCTAGGGATTATGTAGTGTACAAAAGGAGAGGGTACACAACCATCATGCCCAAAGTTGATAAAGCTCCTCAGCATAAAGGGAAAAGTCTAGCAATAGAGTGAATTGTACTCTCCTTCCCAATCTCCTATGCACTATGATGACCAAGCCATTGTTGAGCAATTAGTTCAATTAAGGAATGCTAGAGAAATTGTTGTTACTGCCCAGGAGTTATAAGTAGGGATGTAAGAGGCACCTAGGCATACAACAGCTGACCTCATAGTGGCAGAATTCACTGGTAAGAAATTAGACCCTGGTACCAAGCAAGCCAGTGATGAATTCTTGTCAGATGACAATTTTGTCAAAACTAGGGCATTCATTCAATTTTTGTGGAGAAGCCATATATATGAATTCAATCATAAATATCAGAAGCTACATGAAGCTCAACCTCATTATGCTAAGGATGATATAGAGAAAGAGGTCAAGTAGGAGATGGTCTCCAAATTTGATAAGATCACCCCTGAAGAGGGTAGAGAATTGGTTAAGAAGCAAGGAGTCCTCATACTGCCTCAATGGGACTTAGCAGATGCAGTAGTTTTTGATGCTATCAAGTAGTAGGAAAAACCAATGAGCACTACTGGGACATCAATTGGTGCCCAGTTTAGTGAAGACCATGCAGCATTGGCAATCTGGTCATTAAAAAATAAAGACAAACGAAGAGTGAAGGAAGATGATGGGATTGAGGATACCAGAAGCCTCATTGTCAAGAGATTTTCTGATACTTCAGGAACCAAAGCAACAAATATTATTTTTCCAATAGCTATCCTGAGCCTAAGGGTGGCTGAGAAAGAAAAAAGAGTCTTATGATAGCCTAAATAAGAAATATGAATTTTTACTCAAAGCCTACAATGATGAAAAGGTCAAGTCCCTATTAAAAGATAACAGAATAGGATCTTTGAAAGGAAAGAAAAAAATCTAATTAATGCCCCAAGGGGTAATTTCTTAGGAACCTCATCAACCCTCCTCATCTATTCCATTTGTGACTTATCCCCCAAACCCCTTGCACCTTTGATTCCTACTACTAAGGAGGCCATTGATGTTAAGAGAGTAGAGCTGGAAGCTGAAAAGAATAGGCTAATCAGTGAAAGATCAAGGTTAGAAGAAGAGGGAAAGAGGGATCTTGAAGACTCCCATGCATATAAAGATGCTGAGGACTTGGTGAAGCAAAGGCATCCTGACCAAATATATTCCAACCTCAAGAGATGTGCTAGTGAGGTTAACCTTGCCAACCTCTATTTATTAGGAAAGAAGATTGCTATCATCTTGAGAAATCATGATGAGGGAAAGGAGCAGTGGGATCTGATAATTGATAATTGGAAGGGGAAGATAGCCCATGTCAAATATTTTTACTCTCTCTCAAAGGAGAAAAATAATATTGACATCATTCTGACAAGAATCCACAAATGTCTCAAATTGATGGTCAACTTGGACACCAAGAAGAATATGGTCATCAGAAGAGTAGAAACTTTGAGAGGAGAGTTCTGCAGGGATATATATGACATGTTTCCCAATATGTTCAAAATAGATGGGAACATAAATAATGAAGCTCTATGGCTAAGGAAACTAAATGAAGCACTAACCAGGAGGACAAAAAGTATCATTACATTGGGAAATACTGGCTGGTTTGTGTTAACTATTGACATTCTAAATAAATCCAAGACATTTTTTGAATCCTGGGAAGCAGAAATTGAGAAGGAAAATGTTTATTGGGAGGAGTTCAACAGCTAGAAGGATGAGGTTCTCAATTTTATTTGGCCAAGTGATGAAGTGTTCACCACATGGGTAAGCAAGTATGGTATTGTCACTCCAGTAGCATGAGGTAGTAATATAAGAATGACAGCAAGCACCAGTGAAGCCAAGTTGTTTGGAGTAAAGACAAGATTAAGGATTCTGCATCAATAAAGAGGACAGTTCCATATGATAAGGACCCAACAACCTTAGAGCATCTCCAAGCATTCAGGTGGTCGTAGGACAAGGGATCACATAATTTATAACAAGGAATTGTTATTCCCCCCGCCTAATTTTTGTCTCATCTATAACATGTAATTTTGTCCTATAGCCTAGTCATCCGAAGCTTGTTGCATCCTTATTTTTCAAAAGGATTCCAATATGACTAGGGCTATCTATAAGTAGTGAGTTGTAATGTGTTGTGGGGGATGGTAAAAATAAAAATTGCAAAGCAGACTTTTGAATTATGTCTGAGCTTTGGTTTTGAGTCTTTTAATGTTCAGATATCAAGCTTACATTAATAAAATACAATGGAATCTCCATTTTGACACCAATTATGTCTTTTTGTATTTTCTCTTAGTTCTTGTATGTTCAATTTGTAAGGCAATTTGAGTATACTGGTTATAAGGTAGCCATGTCATTGTTTGTGAGTTACTTTCAAGGAGAGTTTAAATCTTGCAGATAATTGCAGAGGGTTAGGGTTTATGTAGGAATTCGATACAAGGGTGTGAGGATGAGAGGATAGTATGTAAGGCATTCCATCTAAGGTCTTGTTTGTATTTCAATTAATTGTCCTTGATGTATGTATGTTTTATTCTGACTCTATAACCCATGATTACGCACTGGCCAAAACTCTGACAAGTGGTTGTTATCATCAATCCAATATTAATCAATATTTATATTTCTGTTATCTCAAACACATTTCTAGTTAATTTTATTTAGTACAATTCACTTTAGTGATTCCTTAAAGAGAGAATCAATAGGTTAGCCTTCCTAGTTCTGAGAACTTAAAAAGAAGAAGGATTATAAATCCTTGATCCATTGTAAGATTCTCTGTGAATTAGTGAATCTGAAGATAGATACACTCGCCTGAGTTTGTGGAGCTCAAAGTAAAGAAGGATAACATCCTTGTTAATTAGCCTTGTTCATGTATGAATCTGAGTTGGGAATAGAGGGTCAGGCATTTATTGTTGTTTTAATTGATTCCTCCAAGAAAAAGAGCTAACAAGTCTGATGGTCAGAAAGAGGTTATAAATAGGTCCATTGGAAACCTTTTAAGATGCCTTACCCAAGAACATGGAGCCACTTGGGATGCTATCATAGCACAAGCATAATTCTCATTCAATGATTCAATCAATAGGAGTACTGGTTTGACTCCATTTCAAATTGTATATGGTACTCATCCTTGAGGGTTATTGGAATTCATAGACATCAAAGATATAAATAAAAGAGGTTCCCTAGAAGAAGAATTTTCTGAAGTAATGAAGAACATCCATGAACAAGTGTAGACCAAATTGCAGTATAGCATTGAGAAGTATAAGGAATGGGCTAACAAGAAGAGGAGAGACTTACAGTTCAAAGTGGGAGATTTGGTGGTGATTCACCTCAAGAAAGAGAGACTACCCAAGGAGAAATATACAAAGCTTATAATGAAAAAGCTTGGCCCTTTCGAGATTTTGAAGAAATATGGTAATAATTCGTACAAGATTGATCTACCTTCTCACATTGGTTTGTCTCTGATTTTTAATGTTGCAGACATCTATGCTTATAAAGGTGTTGTTAGTACTAATGACCTTGCAGGTACTTTAGAGCCTCCTACACTCAAACCACTCAAGGGCATGCCCCAAGAAACTCCTCCTGAGATTGAGAGCATTCTAGATAAGAGAGTGAACAAGAAGACTAGGAGGTCCACTTACTATGAGTACTTAGCCAAATGGAAAAATCAACCCATTGAAGATGCTACTTGGATGACCCCTGAAGAAATTCAGAAGATAGGGTATACACTTGAAGACCTCCCAACTCAAGAGACTTGAATTACTTTTTCCATGGGGAGTATGGTATAGGGAACCTCCTACAACTTCTATTTTGATGTTAGTTTCATTGTAATAAGGTTTGAATCCTTTGGATCACACTAGTGTGTATGTGTGCGTCTATTTTGTAATGTGAAGGACCCTAAGGTAAGTTATAAACCTTAAGGGTACCTGAAACCATGTTAGACCAGTCTTGTCTCTTTTAGCTATTTCTTGTTCTTAGGTTGAATTTTATGTTTTGAAACCTTAGGTAAGGTTCTCGGAATTTTTTTCATCACTCCTATATCATTGGAGGTTGGTAGTATTGGCATCTTTCTCAAAATTGCAACTTTGACAAATGTTGCTAAAAAGTTGTCTTTTTGCAAAATGTTGCATGAGCAACTTTTACAAAATGTTGCTCAAGGAATGACAACTCAATTTGAAATGGCCACACCAACTTCTTGGAGCATATGTAATGCCAAGATGATGGTATTTGATGTCCTTATTCCTTCTAGGAAGGTAAGAAGTGACTGTGTACGGATCTTAATGTTTAGAGAAGGAAATAGAAGAGTTTTTTTAGTTATTTGGTGTGTGTACGACAGTTACAAAACTTTGTGATGTTTTGAGTTCCTTTAACATTCCAGTTAGTTTTATTCCTTTTTATGGAGTTACATAGGAGTTAGAGCATTTTGTTTAGTCACTGTTTGAGAATCCCTACTTTATTGGGTCTTCTCCAAAGATGTGACCCTAACTTGGGATTTATCTAGTGGATCTACTCAGCCACTTGGAAAATACAAGCTAGGGTCATGAATTTTAATATTCCAAAGGCTCAGAAGCTCAATGTTGGTTCCATGAATTTTAAGACAAAGCCCTAGGCTAATTATCCCTGTGTAATTAGCTTTCTTTTTTGACACAGTCGCATGAATGTGAGTTATATGGTTGTGTGGGTCAAACCAATGGTGGATCTAGGTCATTTTGGGATAGAAGAAACTATCCAAGTCCTTTTGTTCATTCTATGAACCCACCTTAGACCACTTTCTTAGTAATCCAAGCCTAACTTAGCTAATTAGGCCTGTGAGCTTTGCAAGAGATTAGTGGTGTAGGAATATATTGAAGTTCTAAGGCTTTGGGGATTTTCAATACTCCATAAAGGGTATCTAGAACCTAGTTTAGATCAGTCAGACCCTTCTGTGATAGAAAGTTATGCTCAAAAAACCCTCTAGACAGGGCTAGAAGAGAGTCTAGACCAGTTAGTGTGTGGCTAAACTTGGGTCTATAAAATTGAATCGATTGGTGGATTCCCAACCCTTGGGTCCTAAGTAAATTGTACCATCCTTTGGATTGTTTAGTTAAGGCCTCTGGTGAAGAGTTTCACTCTTAGGTTTGGTTTAGGGAGAGTGTCCCTAAAGGCAAATTCACAGAGATTGGTGTTTTTGTTTAGGAAGCCAAGTTGGGAACAAAAGAGTGACTTGGCCCCTTGAATAAGTTTTATATACACCCTAGTAAGACAAGTGTAGGATTGGAGTACTTGAAAAAGAAGTTTGAGGCAGCTATAAGGAGTTGGAACCTACCTAGGTCTTCCTGCAGTGCACTCTGCAGCGTTTGTCTTCTTAGGAGTTTTCTTCCCATCTTTCACATTACCATTAGGTTGCTTCTCACATTGTTTATCCCTAGTGGGGGTCTCATGTTGCTTCCTCTTGTAGTGGTGTCATGAATGATGATTATACCTAGACTTTTGACAATTTTTATGCTTTAGATATGGCTTATTGGGCCTTGAGGTCCCTAGTATTCCTCCCCTAGTTACACTTTCTTCTCTGGTGAAGTTGGTTGTCTCCTCTTAGCCTTTATATTCTTCTAAGTTTTCTTCTCATATTTCATAATACCATTAGGTTGCTTCTCACATTGTTTCTCCCCTGGTGGGGATCTCATGTTTCTACCTCCTATGGCAGGGTCATGGATAATAACCTAATTTGGATAATTATTCATAGAAAGAGGAAACGTCCTTATAATGTTCCCCATACTTATTTCCTCCAATGAAAAGCTTCTTATTCTTGGTGTGATTCCCATAGCCTCACTTCTTGTGATAATCTCTATGCTTGCCTTGATGGAAGTTTTTACTATAATGGGTTTGTACCCTTCCCTAATTTACCTAATAAAAATATAAAATATATCTATATTATTTGTACAAATTATTTATAAAGCTTATAAAAAAAATTCACCACCCACTATAATTTTTTAACTCAAATAATAAAAATTCACACAATAACATCCAACTCCCATCATGTAATATTATTTATTTCTCAACTAACTAATCATATGAGGTAAAAATTCTAACATGATTTGGGTATAATATATCATTCTAGCACATTTGAAATGTTGCTTGCCTTTTTCATATAAAAGGAAAATATATCTTCTCCTCAATAAGATTTACTATACTTCAATCACATTGTCATTAGTTTTAGAACATGGCAACACATTGAATTTATTCTACTTTCTTTTTCACATTAGAATAAAATACATGTGTGCAATGAGATTTATGTTGGTTGTGTCTTCTTGTCCACAAGTTTATAGCACAACAATGATAGTTAGTGGAGAAAATTACATTAATATAATACATACAAAATGTGTAATTTATCAAAATACCTAGATGTTATAGACTTCAAAGTTGAGGTCATTTGTTCATATAACAACACAATGGGCATAATGGAACTAGAATAATGTCTAATTTTTGCATGATTTCCTCAAACTCAACATTTATTGTTCACTATTCTTTCAGATGAATTTTTTATTTATCGCATAGTTAAGAATAATTAGGGATTAAAAGAGAGACACAGATTGGCTATTTTAGGGATTGAATGTGTTGTGATTAAAAACATAATCAAATGCACATCCTTTTTGTTAGCCAAACATTAGTTGTTCACTCCATTAAATGACTTAAAGGAGAGCTAAAACTATCAATAGAGATTATATAGGCTAGGATGAATATATATCCCAGATCTTCATTCAAGTGCATAACAGATGGCTGATTTTGAGTACGCTTTATTTATATGAATATATCCTCAATTAAACTTGTAAAGAGATACTTTAATGATGGAATCTATCTTGTTCGTAGTTTTATTTTCTGATATAAATATATCCACCATATAGGTTGCATTGAAAGTATTTCAAAGTTTTCTTTGCAATTCTAGGCTAAGCTTTGAAATCTATTCAATGTGGATTTCATGGTGAATTTTAGAAAAATAAATTTGAAGTGAACAAGGCTCTATTCACTTCAATGAGGAGGTGACACAAATTTAGTCCAAGCTCGTACAAAATATCTCTCCACAATCTTGACTCCCTCTAAGTTATTTAATAGATGTAGATAACACTTATTTACCAATAAAATAAGATCCATATTCTAAATTTTGAGTGTTTACTACTAGTATCTCTAAGAAAATACATCTTTAATGTCTCCTTTTAATCCCCTCGTTTGCAAATATATAACTATAGAGGGATAACTGCATAGTGCAGCAGTAAGTTGTGAGCCTCCCATCTGAGA
>MU224342.1:1347442-1367219 GCA_018584345.1 Thuja plicata
GTTTGCAAACATGAGATTGATGTAAGACTTATACTATTTAATGTTAAATCCTTGGTAGCAAATACATGTTTTAAATATAACTCAATTAACATCAAAACTTACCTCTATTGAACTTTCTTCAGGAAATAGCGGTTGGGTTATCAATGATACAAACCCTTGGCATGGTACCTCCCTCAAACTAGGGGTGACCTACAAAGTCAAACAGATAAGTTTCGTACAATCATGACTTGATCATATTAAATATATACTTGATAGTAAACTACACACAAATAAATTTAGAAATATACGTACTGTGGGGCTATCACTGCGAATTGAGATGTCTGTGACTCTATCATGGTGAACCGGTCTCATGACATCATCAGACACCGCCCTCTGTCAAATAAAACATGTAATTAAAAATGAGTACGCAAAAGTGACAAGTATACATGTATGCTTAATCAATCTAAAATACTTAATTACCTTCCCCTTGTCAACCCCAGATGCCTGAACCCCCTCATATTGCCCTCCAGTGACAACTGGTGAAACCTGCATCAATATGTAATAAGATGATCATCAAAAATAGAAAATACATGTATACAATATTATAATAAAAGAAAACCAATGAGTACATTAAAATGTATGTACCATGGAAGTGTCAAGGCCAAATGAAATGGCCAAAAGCATGGACCCCTCCACCTATGCCATCTCCTCCTCTGTCATCAACTGGATATAAATGAAACATGTATAAAAAACATAAGTGGACAATCATTATAAGAAAAATATATTATAAATATGAACGTTTAAAAGTAAATACAATGTAACAAGTTAATTGTTTACTCTTACCATACCAGTAGGAGTCCATGGCTCTGTATGCCCCTGATGCACATTTCCATGGGGTGCTTCAGTGCCTGTAGTGTGCTGTGTAGTATCGTCCACCTCGAACACATAGTTATATGCATCACTATCATTCAGGGGACCCAAGCACATATTCTTGCACATAACGCAAGTATGAGGCACACAAACATGTGAGCTTATGGAGGATGTGAAAGGGCTAGAAGCATCAGTATGAGGAGGAAGCAATGCCGCACTCTACCTAACAAGTAGATCACTCAAGGCGTGAATGGATTGAATATTCTGTGAGCCGGCCTCAGAAATAATGTCAGGATGTTGTACAGTGGGAGGTGGTGAAATCTTAGGAGGGGGAATATATGTGCGAGATTTCACCCACTATGCCCCTGGCCTATCTTGGGGAGCACCTAAGCCCACACCCTAGTTCTGTCTCATGCTCTAGTAATTGACTTTGTGACCGAGCACAAATTCAGCATATAATTCCCGAATGAAATAGAATGGGACATCCAAATTTCTATGGGGTGGTCTATCAAAAACCATCCACCAGCGATCCTAAAAGTTGTCACGTATTGCATCATTGGTACACCATTTAATTGACAACTTGGTTTTTTTAGGGTTCACTTTCAAACCGGTTTTGGGATCAAAAAAAATGTTACATATGTCATGTTTTGTTATGTTTAGATCCATGACTTGATCGTAGTCAAGCCCATCATCAAATTGGGTGTGCATGGATTCACGCCAAAGAAGTACAACATTGTGTTTTTCTGTGAGTTTCTCCATGCTCTTAATAATAGAGTTCAGCATGGTAAACATGGGATGCAAGGTGGGGACATTTTCATATGTGTTCTGATATCCTCTAAGCTGATTTAGATTATCTCCTATGAGATCCTGTATTGGTCGAGGGTTTGTGAACACTTGGTCTTCTGAAGGCGGGGGATTGTTTTGAGGTGTGTCTGGATTATTCACGGACTGAGAGGGAGGGTTTTTGGATTGGTCTGAATCCATGTCTGATTCAAAAACAAAATAGAATAAACAATATAAATTTCAACTCTAGTTTATAATCAATTTTAAAAAACAATACACAATATCATATAAAACCTAGTTTTAAAAAAAAACAATAAATTTCAATGCAAAAACCAAAAAAAAGAGTGAAACTACAAATTTTCACTTACCTTGTGTACTGTAGTAAATTTGATATCAGATAGGTATCCTATATACAATTTTAGGGGCTCGGCTTCTCGCCGCTTTGACATTTTCACAATGAAAATGTTGAACGCAGCCACAGGCAACAATATATTATGACTAATGAATATCGGACATTCGATATTATTGGACATCTGATATTACCAGACATCAGATATTATCGGACATCCGATAATGCTTTAGCTTTGGCTTTTGGCTTGGCCAGGTGTACTGACACCCAGGCCTACTCAAAAGTCAACAAACTTTTGGGTGCACTTTTGGACGAGTAAAAAATTGATTTTTTCACATCGCCACTTTTTGGCATACCATGATCCTACATAGACCCGCTTAAAAATCTCCAGGCCCAGATGGGTTTCCCCTAGCCTTTTTCTAGCAATTCTAAGAGGTCATCAAATATGATCTGACACGTGCTACTAGAGATTTTGTGAGGATGTGGAATATTATGTAGAAACTAAACAATACTTATATTGTGTTGGTCCCTAAAGTTTTGGACCAGAAGTGCCAAGGGGATTTTAGACCTATGAGTCTGTGCAACACTATTTACAAGATCTTCTCTGAAATTCTATCCAATAGGATTAAACCCCTATCAAACAAAATTATTAATCCCAACCAAAATGGATTTGTCCCTGGCAGACAAATCTTGGATGTGGTGATTACTTCCCATGAAGTTATACATTCTATGGATAAAAGTAAAAACCCAGGTATGGCTCTGAAATTACACATCACTTTAAGGCTTATGATAAGGTGTATGGCTTATGATAAGGTGTATTGGGACTTTCTGTATGAGGTGTTGAGAAGATATGGTTTTCATGATAGATTTATAAGGATTATAAAGGTGGTGGTGGAAATGGTTGAATTTTATGTGCTGGTTAATGGCTCTCTATGGGGTCATTTTATCCAAAAGAAGGGCCTCAAGCAAGGAGACCCGGTCTCTATGTACTTATTTCTGATGGTGGATGAGGTGATGGCTTGCAGGAACCTTCTTGATTTAAATAACAAAGGAAATTTTCTGGAATTAAGTCATGTTCAAATCTCCCCCTAGAGGTTATCCAACCATTTGTTGATGACACATTCCTATTGTGGAATTCTTCATTTCATGAAGCCGGGGAGTGGAAAAATGTGTTGAATGAATATGTGGTGGTTTCTTGATAGCAAATAAACTACTACAAAATTAAAATCTACTTCTTTAAGACTGACACTTGAACTCAGCGTATGGTTTTGGAGTGCATTTTTTGTACTGGGGCAGAGCTTCCAGATACCTATCTAGGCCTCCTGTACATGGTTAAGGAGGTTTCTGACCAATTCTAGAATTTTATGTTGGAAAAGATGCAAAAAAAAGTTAGCTGGTTGGAAGGAAAAAGTCCTGAGTAGTGCAGGAAAACTTCAATTTTTGTCTTCCGCTCTCCAAGGTATTCCGGTCTACTCCTTATCCTTATTCAAGATAATTGATAAGATGGATAAGAAGATGGAGCAAATTTGAAAGAATTTATTATGGTTGGGAGTGGAGGAAAGACCAGAATGAACTTGGTTAACTGGGAAACTACATGAAAACCTAAGGACAAAGGTGGTCTGGGAGTACGAAGGCTAAAAGATCTGAATAAATCCTTGCTATCTAAAATTAGATGGAAATTAATGAGGAACTTTGTGGACTGGTGTAGGATAATGAAGGCTAAGTATTTTAATTCTGCCCAATTCACCTATATTATTAATGGTCAGGGATTTCCTTCAGGGTCAAAGATTTAGAATTTCATTGCTAAATGCAGGGATGTTCTGAGAGCAGGGATGAAATGGATCCTAGGAAAAGGCAATGGGATTATATTATGGGAAGACTGGTGGATCGGGGATAAACCCCTTGGAATGGAAAAGTACTGCCACATTAGGTATGGCCTAAAAAACTTTTGGTATTAAGGTGGGGGATTATCTTACTCATGATCGAAAATGGAAGAAGTTGGCGGAGGTTTACAATGATCAACCTAATGTGCACTAGTTTGTGGAGGAAGTTCAGACGATGCTGGAGGAGGTCAGAATTCATTTTACATGGTTTGAAGATAGAACTATCTAATGTCACAACGCATTGGGGAACTCACGGTCAAGTCAGCTTACTTGATCATTTCTAATAATTTGGAGGATGATAAAATGTGGAAGAAGGTCTGGAACCCCCAACTATTACCTAAAATTAATTTCTTTTGGTGGACTACCATTCATGGGAAGATTCTGACTCAAGATAATCTCCATAAGTGTGGTATCCTAGTTGCTAACATGTGTGTACTATGTAACAAGAAGGAAGAAATGATAAATCATCTTCTGATACATTGTCCCTTTGTTTTTGTGGTTTGGTCGAGAATAATGGAGAAGTTTGGTCTGATATGGATGTTCATGGAGAACTTACCACAATGTATTCTTAATTGGGGGCATCCTTCTAGGCACCCTCTCATTTGTGTTCTTTAGAATTTAATTCCCCCCCATTTCAGATGGAGACTATAGAAAGAGATAAACAATAGGGTGTTTCAGGGGAGGATTGTGATGTTGAGGGTGTTGTCAAGATAAAGGTCAATCTGCTATTGGAAAACCTAGAATTCTACAAATGGAAGTTACCTATTTCCCCCCTATTAGTGAAGACTGTAAGTTGGCTTGGGAGTGGAAGCTCTCTAGGTATTTTTTTGAATTTTACAACTCTTACGTGTTGGATAGAAAGAATACACATTGGACCCCCTGGATGAACTGTTTCACAAACTCAATTTTGATGGGGCTTCGTGTAATGGGTCTACAGCTAGTGAAGGAATAATTTGTGACCATCATGGGGAGATGTTGATTTCCTATGTGGTTAATCTAGGTAAGGCCTCCAATAATGTTGCTAAGATTTTAGCCTTACTCTGGGGAGTTAATATTGTTGTTACAGAAGGGGGACTCAAAAAATTGTGATTGAAATGGTTAAAGGAAACTACTGGACAAGCTGGAAGATGTCAAGTTTGATGAATGATATTTGAGCTCTCCTCCCGAGGCTTGATGATTTTTTTTACAACACATTTACATGGATAGTAATGTAGTGGTGGATGTGCTGGTAGCCAGTGTTCTTATCACCAACAGGAACAAGTGTTGGAGAAACCTGGGGTCTCTCTTGGCGCAGACGCAAGCTCTCACTGGGAGGGAATGAAATTACCTTCCCTAACTATGTGGTACAACTATGGAATTGTCTACTGGTTGGGTAGGGCGGCTACTAGGATTACGATAGGATGCAAGATTTCAAATTTTAAAATAAGAGATGTTAGCAGAATGATTATTATCCATTATTGACTAAAAAGGTTCATTATTATCAGATATGGTGGCCGTACGGTGAAGTTGAAGAGAAAATATCGCATGGGGATTTGTACTATCTTCGTGGCTAGTGAAAAGACTGCCAACCTTTACGATCCTATCATGCCCGAGGTTCGTAATCATTCTAATTTGGTGTATTTTGTTATTTTTATAAAGGTTTCACTTGTAATCGGTATGCCCATTTTCTTGAGCTAGCGTCATTTCAAAAATAAGAAGGGTGGCATGAGTTTATTTCCTTTTATTACTGCCTATGTGACTCTGTATTTTAGTAATGGAGGTCTGAGCTAGAGAAAAAACTCGACTGAGTTGTTTATATTTGGGAACTAGGTTGGGATGTTTGTGATTAACCAAGAAGAGGTACAAAATTTGGGCTCCAACACTGAAATGGGAGGTGACATGGTTAGGGTGGAGCCACCGAAGATTGAGGAAGGGTTCCTTAAGAACCCCCTATGTTGTTATGTACCTTAAAGAAGGTGGTTTTTTTCCTTATATGGAAGCCATGGAAGGTAGTGATGAGATCATATCTATGTATCTGGTGGACATTTGGGAGGAGCGTAAGGTTACCATTAAGAAAATCACCTTAAGTTATTGCTCAAGCCACAAGGCTATTTATGGAGGGAAGGAAATGGAAGAAGGTGATGAAATGTAGGGATGACACCAGTTTGAACCGGTTCTTCAAGAAGACAGAGAATCTTGTTCGTTTTTATGGAGGTTTCAAACATGATGAACTGTCGGAGCCCTAGAATGAGGTATGACTTATTCTTATGAAATAGCTGACACTCAAGTGTAGTTTTGGGACTTGTTACATTTATCATTTCCCTCTATTAAATCACTTCCAGTATAGTGAATAAATTTCTATTCCTTTTTTCCTACTTCATTCTCTTGAAGCGTCTATGGTGGATGTGCATGCTAAGAAGGAAGCCAAAAATAACTATTGTATTTTACATCAAGGGTTAATTCTTTGCCTGTATAATTTCCACCGTGCCTTATGCCCTCCTAGATTTGTCTCCTTGCACAGAAATATCACTAACCCTAATAGTAACCCTAGGAATGATGAGGTGACCCCTTCTCCTCTGACTTCTTCCTTGAAGACCCCCACTTGCTTAGGAAAAAGAATTAAAAATCCTACTTTGGGGCCTACTGTGATTAAAAGGGATGAACACATTAACATTGATGATTTTGGTGAAGAAAACAACAAAATCCATAGAAGGTCCCATAGAATCCCTTCCAATTCCTATTTGAAGAAAAAAGTGGTAAGAAAGAGATACATTATGGAGGAAGAGGAGGATTTGGAGTCTGGGGAAGGGGAAGGGATGATGGAAGAGAAAAATAAAAAGAGATAGAGAAAAATACTAGGGATGAGGATAGCTCAGACAAGGGAAAGGGAAAGAACACCTTGGCTATGGAGAGAGGAGAAAGGAGCAAGGACTCGACCCATTTTTTGGCCAGTTTCAAGCTGAATTTTGTGGATTTGTCAGCTAAAAAGGACTCTCAAGAGGATAGGAAGGATTCCCATCTTATTGCTAGTTCACCCCATGGATTTAGCAACAAGGAGACTAAAATAGATGACAATGAGGGATTCACTAAGGGGAAGGAGGAGGACATTGGTGGAGTCTCATAAATTAGGAAGGATGAACACAATGTGGAGCTGCAACATATTATTGTGAAGCTACAACAGATGAAGGAGGATATGCAGATGTTGAATGGTAAGGTCAATAACCTTAATTCGAGCTTCAGAATGCTGGTGGACTTTACTCTGAAGGTCATGCAATCGGCGGTCATGACCCTCCATTTAATACACCAGGAGAACTAGAAGGATTCAGTGAAGGAAAAGGATGAGGGGAATTTGTTTCAGTTCCTAGCGGAGGACTGGTTCAATTGGCTGATTAATTCGGGTGGAAATAACCCCAAGTGATCTTGTTGTTGTTTTTTCTGATGTTGGTTTTAAAATTTTCCTGGTGGATGGCCCCTAAGGGCCAGGTTAATACTTTCTATTATTTTTAAACTGATACTGGTAGTAGTAGATGGCTTAGCTTCTATTTTTTGGATAGAATGGGTTCTATTAACTCTGCTGGTAGGATTATGCTTTTTGGTTTTCACTGTTTGATTGCCGACTATGTTGTTAAGGATGGGTGTTTCAATACCTTTACTTTCGGGTGGTTTGGCTGGCTTACTTAGTTTTTTATGTTAAAGAAGGGTATTGGTTGATAGTGTGTTGCTATTGTTTGTGTGTTGCAAGAGGATGCACGTCTTGTGCTAGTTTTACTTCTTTGTAACAGGTTAGCCCCCTTGCTTTGGCTACTTTAATATCAAAAACAAAGTTAAGACCCAAACCCACAGGCACATTATATTATTCAAGATACAATCTCATGATCACAATGGCTTAGGGGAGGTTTGAACTTCTTTGGCTACTTTAATATCAAAAACAAAATTTAGACCCAAACCCACGAGCACATTGGATTAGCAAAGACACAAGCTCATGATCACAATAAACCACAGAGGTTTGAACTTAGGTGTGGACGAAAACCACACCACCACTTAACGAACACACTAAGTGGTGAACCAAGGTAGGAGATGAAATTACTAGTTTATGATATTTATAATAATTAATAGAATGCATGTTTTTTCCTTTTAAGAAATAATTTAAATAACAATACTTAAATTAATATCTTTGTATACTTTACATAGATGTATTTGTCTTTAGATTTTAACTATCCAAACACTACTAGTAGCCATGAGTATAACTTTAAGACCTCATTAATAAGAAATTCTAAAGAGTACACAAATATTAGAGGATAGAAACTAACTAGAGATATAGTTTTTCTAAACTAAGGAGTTATAAATGCAATTATAACTCCTGTGTATTGTGAAATAAGAGGAACCTTTTTAGTTATGACAAAGATTACAATGTTATACTATGCATATAAGTAGGATGAATTCAATCTTGATTGAAAGTAATAATAAGAGAATACATCTAAATGGTGAATCTAGTTTATGATGGTCAACAAGACTAGTACATAATCCATTGGGAAATATAACTATGTGGGACCACAGTAGAACAAGAAAATTGTATTCGTACGTATCATAATTTTTTAAAACACTTCACCTAATCCGGTTGAGTATATTTTAATCCATAAGGCCAAAATTGATCTCAAAAATCCAACCTCAATGACCTCTTGCAAACATTTATATATAGTGATTTAACTTTATAATAACCCTTTTTTCAATAATAGAGATGTGGGCCACTAAATAATATATATTAAATTAATCATATTATATATATATATAAGAGAGAGAGAGAGAGAGAGAGAGAGAGAGAGAGCTAAAAGTGTTGAAAGGAAAAAATTTAGAGAAGCTCAACCCAAATTCAAAGTGCATTTAATTAAAAACTTACAATGCAATACAAAGTGAGAAGGAAAGCTCAATGTGAGAGCTACCAAGAAACAAGAAGACATCTTATGTTGATGAAGTAAAGAGAGGAGAACAAACATCCAAGTGGAGGCTAAGCCCATGATGGGAATAAAAAATCAGAATCTTGCCACCAATATGGAACTAACTTTAGTAGGAAATTGCTACAAAGGAGTAACCAGGAAAGGAGATTTAGAAACTTTGGCCACCAAATTTGCAAGCCTAAAAATTCATAGGAAACAATCCAATGCCACCACTATTGATGTAGCCTCTTGCATGCTCCAAGATCTTGTTTAAGTCTTTGACAATATCATCAAAACTTGATAAATAAAAAATAAGACCATCCCTAATAACACATAAGAGCTCAACATAAAATACATTAGAAGAAATCTTTGAAATTTATAAAAATCCTCCAATGGGGGAATTATGCATCAAAAGATTAATTAAATAAATCATCATCAAGAGAAGAGGCATAAAAATATGTTCTTCTTAAAGTAAGTCATTTCCACCACCCCGACCATGGACTAGTCTTTCACCATATCCATGCACAACATTAAGAAGCAAGATGCATCCTCCCAAAAGAAATTAAAATGATTTAATTTGATTCAATGTTTACCTAATATTAAAAAAATTGTGTCCTCTATATAAGGGAAAAACTAATGAAATATCATTCCCACTTTGAGGGAATCATACTATAATGAAAGAAAGATTTGATGGTTGAATGGATAGGATAAGGGGAATAGTTCACTAGGATGGTCAATCAAACTAGGAAGCTCACACCTTAAATTTAATCTCTCTTCCATTACCCAAGGAAGGAGAAAGTACATACTAGGCTTAATAATACCCAAGCACTCAATAGGTGTAAGGTTTTCTTCTTCGCTAAGAATTGAATCATCAATTGGTGTAATTTGGAATGAATAAGTGAAGGAGATATGGCGTATTAAGGGTAATCTGTAAATACAAAAAGAAAATAGACTGATTAATAGAGTGTTGGACAAGATCTGAGAAACAAACAAAATAATTGATTTTCATGCTGGAAAATTCAAGCCAGATTATCTGTATGGGACGACCTAGACTGTAAGGCTGGCTAGACTCACCCCTAACTATAGGAGACAACATTGAACTAAAAAAAAGTTATAAAGAGGCAAGGAATCTGTAGAAATATATTAGACCTTGTAGCTGAATATGTAACTCCCTCACCTGTCACCCAGACATAGAAAATGGGAAAAATATTGGGATAAAGCATTTTTCCTCAATCAAACCCCTATATAGGAATTAGCCTTCAGATTGAATTAAAATTGCATAAAGGAAAAAGCATAATGTTAGTTGTAGAGGCTTGACAAGATGTTATACCTTGACAAGTGTCAAATTTATAATGAAGGTTCATGAAAGTTGTCATAATGTAGTCTTGACCTTAGATCTAGGATATGAAGAATATGAATTCCTTAACACATGATAGGACCAATACATTACTCCATATCTTCCATGCTTGATGCTTGAATGAACTTGAAATTGACTTCTCCTTGAATGTTTGAGTGATCTAATTAAATTGTAATGTAATGTATTGGTTTTGATGCAATGTATGGGATCCCAAAATGAGGGAGATAGCCTTATACTTTTACCTCATTTAGCTATTTCTAGGCTCAAAGCTCAAAGAGGGCTAACGTGGAATTGAAATCCTTCCTAAAATCAAATGGGCATCCTCCTATTTGAATTTGGGCCCCATTTTCTATGAAAAGGGGTGGCTCCCAACATAAAGGGCGGCCAAAATTACCCCCTATACTCTAGGTCACCCTTTATAGGACAAAAGGGCCTAGAATTAGGTTGGTGGCCAATTTTGAGATGAGGATTCAAAAAATGTGTGAAAATTCAAACCTTATGATCAAACATAACGGGCATGGAAGTGTCTGGTACCAAAATAGAGCCTAGTTAAGGACCAAAATTGAAAGTTCCTACAATTTATGATGCTACATAAAAATTTAAATATTTCATGTTCTTCATATATTCGTTTCTGTGATAAAGTTTATACGTTATTCCTAATAATAAAATGTTCAACATAAATGATTCCAAATATATGTTCTAATTTTTAAGAAGATCATTGCCCTACACTTAAAATGATATTTTAATGGTATTATCAAAATTTATCCTTATACATGGTAAAATTGTAATGGTATTAATGAATATGTCAATTAATTAAAATATGCAATTGGAATTATATGAATTTCCCAATTACACACTTGTACTAGTCTATTACATAGAAAATATTACTTTTAAATGCCTCTTAAATAAATTAGTATTAGTTTAACACACATTTTATTGGGTAATAATAAAATCTAGTTGAGTTTAGTCTCGATGGTTTCATTATAGTTGCCAAAATTGAAATAGAAAATGCAAACTACCACAAATTGAAAAATGGTAACTATTAAACAAATTGTTGATACCAAAAGACTATCGCCATATATACTCATGTCTCCCATCTTAAATATTTTTCAAGATTTCACATTAAAAATAAGTTTACAAAAGAGCTATGTGGAACACACACACACACACGATTAAAATATCATGAAAGAAATATCCTGAAAGTTAACACTAATTCCATAAGGCTATTATTGAATCATTAAATATTAGATTAAGCAACATAATGGGGAGGTAGAGATAAGGGGACATCTCCTATATCAATAGGGAAGAATATTAACACCTCATTAGTTATAATTTCTCCAACAATATTTTTTATCCCCCACTAACACTTCATTTTCACTAAAGCAAAAAGGTGGTATGTCTTCATCATGAACCTTCGTTGCATTACACACAATTTGGTCTTGTACAACACACCAGTCTTAGTCTTCCTCTGCATCTTCCAAAATATGCATGAGATACTTTGCTTCAAATGCAAGACAATGATTTTTTCTAGAGTGAGGAACCTAGGCTAACCTAGCTCTTAGAGCTATGAGAATAGGGTAGGTATTCTTTAATAAATAAAATGTGTCAACTATGTATTTTTTTTAAATTTATCATATGACTTTCTTTTGAATGTTGTCACCTAATTCATTCAATAAGTCAAATTTTTTATTTCATTTAGAAATGTCCAACCAACTGAAAATAACAAAAAAAGGTTAGCCCATTGTTTTATGTAGAGAAGCAAGTATAAAAATATTTAATTATAAGATTAAATTAATTATATTAAAATAAATTAAAAGTTAAATGTAGATATTGTGGTAAAGCTTGTAGGATTCAACTAGCTATTATCCAGAATCAAAGACGTGCAAATAATAATATTGAATGGTAATGCATTAAATCTATAAATAAATATAAAATGATATTATACAACTAATAATCTTTATACATTGAATGAATCAAAATTCATAAATAATATTATTGCAAATTGTGTATAAAATATTTATACTAATTATTTTGGTTGGGATTATTGCATGCTTAAGAAATGGTTTGGTCTTAAGGCCCCCTAAACCTTAGGTCGTGGAGGACAACAAAGTCTTATTTGCAGACAAAATTGTGTTTGGTCTCCTCCCTGTAGTAGATGGTATAAACTAAACTTTGACAGGGCCTCCAAAGGTATCCTGAGCCCATCAGGGGATGGTTGTGTAATCCATTCATACAGCGGCTTAATTTTGGCCAAATTGGCCAAATCATTAGAGGAAGACACCAACAACATGATAGAATTCAAAGTGTTGCTTTAAAAAGAGCTTAACTTACCTAAGGTAGATATTGAAGGAGATTCTCTCATCACTATTAATGCAGCTAGATCAAAATCGACCCCTAATTGGAGACTCCAATCAGTTCTGGATGCTATCTTAAGCCTCTTGGCCAGTTTTGAGCCAGTGACCATTAACCACATATATAGGGAAGGAAAATTTGCAGAAGATGAAATGGCAAAGCTGGGAGTGGAAGGCAAATTCTTTAAACAATCATTTTGAGAACACTTCTCTTTTTTCTTCCCCTTCAACAAAAGATGTAAAGTCATCTTGAGGTGCTGACAAGGTAGAGGAGGGCCAAGAGTCCCTCAAGGACTTAGACATCAAAGCATATTCTTCTCCTCCAGACTTAGGCAGTTAATAGTGTTTCAATATTCTTAGACTCACAAGAGGCAGAATTTTCGGTGTCCTTGGCTTCACAACAACACTATTGAATCTTGTGGCATCTGGTGGATTCCTGCGTAATGTTCTTCGGATTTGGCATTGGCTAGATGTTATTTGAGATAACAATTTTTTAGTTTTGGGTTGTATGAGCTATGACCGGAGGTTTTCTTGCTGGTTCTTTCCTCCCAATATGCTCGTGAACCAGGTTTGATGTAATTTCATCTCGACCTCCTTATTCATTAAAAAAAAAAAAGTATACTAATTAAACTTTTCTCCTTTCAAATATTTGCAAAAATAATATATGATATCTATTTATATAGATAGTTTTCATTTTGCGATTTGGATTCAAGCATTACAATTTAGTACAAGAGACTTGAGGATAATGTAACGGAATAAAACACATTCTAATAATAAACATTGACAAAATATTCGATTGTCAAGATTTGACCACCTAATCATTTTTTTATATTCTAAAAAGCATACGACTATCAATGCCCTACTTCCAATCGACGCTCTGAAAGGAAACCAGAGAATAAAAGAATTCTCCTTAACAGAAATAAAAAGCCAGTAAAGATCCAAAATCAGCCAGTACATTGTGGTTTGTAGTGTCCCTGGACGCTGCTTGAACGAAAGAGACCAAATTCTCATGACCTTTGTAAAACCCAACTCAAAACTAGAGAACGAGCTCAAAGTCTGTTGGAAGACACAAAGAGAGCCACCTCACGCAATAGTTTCCCATTGTTGGGGTCCTCCTTATCAGGATCTTTCTCATTAAAAGAAAGATGAAACCCATGATCTTCCTGTTCAAACACCATCAAATCAATACTCTTACACTTTCCTGAGAGTTTGATAGCCTCGTAGTACTCCATTCCTCTATCCCTCAAACAATCCTTGCCTCCCAAAACAACCAACATGGGAGGAAACCCAATTACGCTACCCAACTCCAAAGGAAAGTACATGACTGGATTGCTGAATGGGTGATCTCTATTTCCATGCGCTTCAAAAGGCAAAGCCAATCTCCAAAACGTATCACAACTCTCTACATTCACCAAAACATCTCTAGGACACACATTCTCCGAGTTTGTACGGTCTTTCCCTCCAAAGAAAGGCTGAATCAAAATAGCTCCTCTGATATTGCGAAAGAAATCACAAGCATGGGATCGCATGAGAAGATGGTGGGTTATATTCCCTCCTGAGCTCTCTCCAATAACAAACACATTTGTGAGATCAGCGTAGTCATTGAGCCATGGATCAGAGTTTGAAAAAAGCCATTGGAGTACAACCATGGAGTCCTCATAAGCTGCAGGAAGTCGATTCTCTGGGGCCAATCTGTAATTCACTGAAACTATCATCACTCCTAAGGTGGCAACCCATTTTTCGCAAAAGGAGTGGGAAGCAACATATGAAGGAGAAAGGAAACAAAAGCCACCACCATTGAAGAAGAGAGTAAGAGGTAGCTTGGAGGAGGTGGGATTAGGGTTAGGGTTAGGGTTAGGGAGGAAGAAGCGAACCCAAATGCCCAATTCTTTGTTTATTACAACATCTCTACTTTTAACATCATGGTTGTCTAGAGAGGGAGGAACATTCACAATAAGATGCTCATCTGTGCGAATGATTGTTCCATCATCATAAAGTTTTATCGCCCCTGCAAAGTCTTCCACCAAAGTTGGTGCCTGAATTTCTTTCTCCATGCACATTCTTAGCTCACTGGTTTGATTTTGCACTTGACACAACACCACCCTCCATGCTCTCTTTAATATGCAAATTTGTTTGGCTTTCCTATGAGATCTGTTCATGTAGCGACTTTGAATAAAGGAATGGATAAGGTTGTCGGTTGGGGTCTAGGAAAAAGGGTGGGGTCTAGGAAGAATTTTTTTTCCTAAGATCTCACCAACTTCTTAAAAAAGATTTATTCACATGGTTGTTTGTTTAGTTTTATAAATTTAAATAAGAATTCTAAATTCAAGTGGCGTGATTAGATTGTAGCTTGTTTGAATTTTTGGAATGAAAAAATTAATTGGTATGATAATTTAAAAAATAATATATTAAATGGCATGATCAATGATAGCTGCTGTTGATTTTTTAAAAATAAATTTATATCACACAATGTAAAAAGTATATATTTAATACTAACTGTATTGAAGTTTCTTCACATGTTTGTTACAATATACATCATAGATACTTTATGATATGGCATTATTGTCCTTTTATAGTAAAGTCAAGCATGTAGATTCGGCTTTATCTGTGTTTCCATTAAAATTTATTTGCTCTTTGTTTTGTTTTCAATTAAATGTTATAATAAGAATAGATTAATTTATTATTAAAAGTATATGTTTTATTGACTTACTTTTTCTTGGTGAGATAATTGTTTACTTTATGTTTTCTTTGTGTATTATATACAAATAGATCCATCCTTGATTTAAAATATGTTATCCTTTGTATAACATTGTCTTTATGAAATGTTTATAAATACATTTATAATTAATTAAAAATAAATATTTATCTTAATGAACATTATTCTAATGTGGTGTGTACAAATGAGATTAGTGAATAAAGTACAATTCAAGATATCAACAACATGGACATGACTATTTTTCTTTATCTTAATTACTGTCATTGCAAATTTTAGCATGTTGACAATAGTGAAAATTAATAAACACAAGGTCGTGTCATCTAATTGACAATGAATCCCAATTGTGATACTCTAAGAAAATTCAATAGTACTATAAATATTTTAGTAATCCTTTAAAAAAGGTCAATTTTGTGTTTACCACACTATGCCTATTATGAGTTTGAAATAAGGAAAATGATAATATATACTTAAATTTAAAATAGCATCTTTTTATCATTACCAACTAGTGTACAAGAGTCACTATCACTATTCATTATATCTCCATTCATTTGTCTATTATAACATTAGAGATAGAGGTATTTTGCACACATCATGAGATGATTAGTCAGCTTGCTCTTCTATTTTAAGAATAAGAAAATGTGTAGAACCATCAACAAAAAAATTGTATGTATGTCATCCAATTTTGATGTTTTTAATAAATACATTTGCAAGGAAATAAGAGACCTTTTAAACATTACTAATGTTAAAAGTTTTAAAACTCTAATTAGGGCATGAATAATAGTAGGTTGTCTGATGAATAGAAATAAAATACACCAATTTAATACCAAAAGAAGTAGAATGAAAACATTTGGTTTCCTTATGATAAATATTGAGCATGCAAAATTTCATGTTAATTTATTCAATGAATTATAAAATTGTCCTATAAAAAATTCAAAGTAGGAAGTATGTCTATAGTATCTAGATGTACTATTAGAGATAAAATAGGTTTGACAACATGTCGAACAATAGTATGCATATTTATTTGAATTTGATCTTGATTTTATAGGTTTTTCATAATAACTCCTCAATTTAAACATGTCATTTTTAATTTGTACCAATTGATGTAATTATCAATATGGACAATAGATCATTCTCTCTACATGGTTGAAACAATTCATCTATTAGTGAATAACATAGATTTAACACATGTGACTATTGGAACTTGTGTAACATACATAATTTTATTATAAAATTAAGGCCCCCTTCTTCGGACCCTGAAGTTGGCAGTGTTTATGTATAAATAGAATCTATCAAAAAAGTATAATCTTTATGTTGAAAATGATTCCTTGTATGGTTTTATGAGAATAATCTTAAGGGGCCCTAGAATACATGGCCTAGACATACCCAATATTCAAACCATGGGATATAATTTAATTGCGCCCCTATTTATTTTTAACGAAAAAAAGATTTTTTTTATATTTTAAACCATTCCAAATAAACATATGGTTAGGTTTAATCATGATCATCATTACCTTACGCACCTTGATTTAATTTTTTATTGAAACTTTAGAGACAATTATCACTATATATTGAGCCCCTTGTATCTTACTATTGATCAATAACCATTTTATATAAGATTTTGTCAGTGGCTTGATCCTTAAATATGATAGATATTTTCTTAAAGAAGCATATCTAACTAATATGAAAAATTTAATATAGCATCTCAAGAAAAATATCACTCAAAATATTTTAGAACTAGATTTATTTAAGGTATTTATACTAACTTACTTTCATGCCACTGTAGAATATATATTATTATTATTATTATGTGTTAACCATGTATCTATCAATTATATACATTATGAAACATGATATATCTTTTCTTTTATTACATTTTTTAGGACATATATATTTACTGTAGTCTCATTAACCTATCCTAATAATGTTGTTATTAAAATTTATATATATTGTAGTCTTTTTGAAGACCTCCACACTATATACATAATGGGGTGATGTCCAAATAACATCAAACTTTGAGATTATACCAGTAAGATTTTCTAAAATAATATTTAAATATCTAACCATTGAATACTAAAATCATTATTTAACTACTCTATAATGTGCCATGTATAATTATTGTTCATTTTTTACCTTCTTGTTTTTCACTACGTAGTTTCCTTTAATCTAATATAGAACTAATTCTATGCTTGATAACCTATGACATTATTAGTGCACATAAAGTGGCATTACAACCTCTACACAGATGGTATCTTAATCTTCTATGATTACTTCTTGGGCTCATTTGTATTAATAATTAAATCTTTGGCTTCAAGAACCTCCACATTGCTCATTTGTATAACAATATTTACATTGTGTTTGTGATTTATTTTAGCATTTTGAGATTTGCATATGATAATTTATCTTTAACTATCATTTATTCTTGACCATTGTTGTTATCCTAAATTTTTACTTTCTTATTCTTATTTGAAGTTTTTGGATAGACATATTTGGTTTGATATTTGAAATAATCTCATTCATATGATTAACATGTCTATTTCTTAGAGGATAACCAAATTGCATGTAAATGGAACTTACATCAATAAAAAATTTGATATCTTCACTATGTCTTTCTTTTCATGCTATTTATGTTTATTTTTATTAAGTTCATGTAGTTTTTATAAAGATGTAAAACATTATGTATTACCCTCTTCTTAAGGTTAGTTTTTATGCTAACTTAAATTCTTTTCATAAATTGTTCTCTTTATCATGTTGAAAAATTCATCGCCATAAATGTGATTTACATGCTCTATTTCTCACTCCATATTCTATATTCATATCGATAAAAATTATTTATTTCATTAACTTTATAATATTTAGGATTCTTTTCTCATTTTATAACTCTTCCTCTTATGATAAAAATTGCAATACCATAGTTCATGTGATTATGGCGTACATATTAACATGATTTAGACCGCATCATGTCTTCTTGAAGGGTTACATGATCTTTTCTCATATGGGGTTAAGCATTTTAGTATCTTTATGTATTTTATTCCATTTGTAAGGTTTTTTATCTATCATTCTACAGTTAGGCTCCTAAATGGGATGATCATGTATGTAATCATTTGTTAATGATTTATTACAATTTTTGTCAGTAATTCTTATCTCTTGGATTCTTAATTGATTCCTCAATAATAATTCTTAATTCTAGATTTGGTTGATAAGTTAGATTTGTTGGTGTTCTATTGTTTGAGTCTTTATATCTACATGTTTTCTTCTTAGTTGTGTTTTCTTTTAGGTTACTAATATGATGACGATTTTCCATGTTTCATTGTTTGGGATCTCTCAATTATGTGATTTTTTGTATATGTAACTCATTATTTATTTTGTGAGACCTTAATACTGACATTTTGATTGTGCTTGTATCTTCTTGGCATGGATATCTTGGTTATGATTTATTTTTTACTATTACTTGTATTCTAGTTGAGTATGCATGGACAATGGGTGATCTTAATTTAGGAGATGGTCATCATGATGTCATGGAGATATCAATATCATGGCTTAGTGAGAGATTTGAAAGTGATGTATATTTGGTGCAGCCAAGGATAGGAGGAACCTCAAAGAGGTCAGATCAATCCTTGCAGAAATAGTCACATAATGGAAACAACAAAATTTATAAGGTATCTGCAGGATCATGGTGTGCCGAACTAGGCCCTTAAGTGGCAATGAAAATTTAGAAAATTGAGGTTAGACAAGATGAAGTAAAAATTTGAACTAGTTATCAATCTTATATAAAAATATATGTAAGAAGAGAATCTCTAGAAAATAGAATGCAATTTCTAAGCCACTAGCCCTTTTTGAAAAAAAAATTATTCTATATGGTGAAAAATTCAAATTTCAATGCAATAGTACAAAAATTTAAGAAAAAAGATATGAAGTAGGTGTATGTCTGACCTCCTTAAACACAATCAAATGATATTATTTATTACAAGATTCTCGATATAAGTAGTAGACTCATGTCCGGATGTGAAGCATATTTTTTTGTAATTTTTTTCCAAGTAAATAATTAATTATGATTTTTTTCTACAACTTTTTCAAAATATATAAACTCTTGTGTCTAACCACCTTAACTTAATCTAAACTTCATCAAATTGAAAAAAAAAAAAAATCCTTGTAGTAGGTGAAGCATAAAATGTGATGCATATTTTGGATTTCAAAAATGTTACACCATTTTAAAGTTATAGTTGTTTTTTAATCAGTCTATCAATCAAGACTTTAGAGGTAACTCAATTAAAAAATAAATAATAATTACTTTTCAACTCAAAATTTGACAAAAATTATATCAATGGAAAGCTTATAATATCCTTAAGAAACCTTTTTTATTCCATCAAATTCAGGTGAAAAAAATTCATGAGCTACATGGTCGAAGTCTGGAGATCGAAGGAAATATGGAAAACACATTTTGATGGTTGACCATATAGGTTTGGCATCCCAAAGCCAAAACCCAAGGCAAATCTTGAAGCAAATCCTAGTTGTGTTAGAGGTATTGAGTACATGATAGCTATCCCATACTTGATACATTTGAATATATATATATATA
>MU224342.1:1369680-1386464 GCA_018584345.1 Thuja plicata
AAGATGTATTTTTAGGGGTCATAAGAGGTCCTAGGACCGCTTAAGACCCCTTATGACCCCTTGGGACCCATAAGATGTATTGTTAGGGGTCCTAGGGGTCATAAGGTGTCCTAGGACCTCTTAAGACCCCTAAGGAGCCCTAAGATGTCTTAAGAGTCCTTATGACCCCTTAGGACACATAAGAATACATATATATATACACATTTACATACGTGTGTGTGTGTGTGTGTGTGTGTATATATATATATACACACACATATATATATGCATATATACATATATATATATGCATATATACATATATATATGCATATATATACATATATATACATATATACATATATATATACAAATATATACATATATATATATATATATATATATGTATATATATACATATATATATGTATATATACATATGGAAATATACATATAGTATGAATATGAATATAATATTTATTATTAAATAAAAGCATTAAAAGAAATAAAACATTTCATTTAAATGTTTAGTGGTAATGGGAATGACGCCAACAGTAAAATGTTGGCATCATTCCATAATTTTTTACATTCCATAACTTTTTAACTTTTCATACATGTCCATATCGGGTACCCGATAGGTAGCATGTACCTAATATTGTCAATGAAAAAATATGGTAGTGTGTCGTTCCTTGATTCAAACATTCAGACATTCGCTTTGCACGCATGAATCATAGGTTTTCAGATAGATAATAACATAATAAATCTTTTTGGAGCCTTTTTCACAAATTGTTTATTATTAATCATATCCCTTCGCCTTTTTGTTGTTATAATGGGGAGTAGAAGTTGTTGAAAGGATAAACGAAAGAGAGTTTACAAATGAAGAAATTTAAGCATATAGAGAAAGAGATAGGGAAAATCATCAGAAGAGGATACAAGGTATGTTAACTATTAGTCAAGGAGAAGTTATAGGCCCACCCTTTAATGATATTTGAAATGAAGAGAACATTGAATTTGAAAGTATTGAGTATAATTTTTACAATGACAATGAAAATGTAGAGATTGGGAATGAGAATGTAGGGATTGAAAATGAAAATGTAAAAATGGAGAAAAAAAGTGTAGAGATTGTGAATGAGAATATAGGGATTCAAAATGAAAATATAGAGATGGAGAATGAAAAAGTAGAGATGAGGAATGAAAATGAAGGGATTGAGAATGAAAATGTTGCACAAGTACCAAATGAATGTTATACATCTCCAATTTATATGATAAACTAAGTCTCTTATGAGAAAGAAAGACAAATTTTAAATCCAAGACCTTCAAGAGAACCAAAATGGTTACTTGAAATTGATGAGAACATTATGAGAAATTTTGAATGCAATAGTTTTGAAAGAACTATTTGGTTGTGAATTTCAAAAAAAATTGATAAATTTTTTAGCAAGAAGACATTGGCCAACAATGCCAACTTTTTGTACAAATGTTAAAGATGAGACCTATACTAGCAAAATTGAAGATTCGTATGAAAAATAAAATGGAGAGAAATGCTATTACTGTGATAAATATTTTTAGTGCTCTCAATTCTATTCAAAAGACTAAAAAGGAAAAAGATAAGAGAACTGCTCATAGGGTTTTAAAACCTCCTTAGTAAGTGATCATTTGAGAAAGGTTCACTTTATGAGACAAACTTGTGTTGACTTGAACATAAATCATACAACTTTGGATAGAGCACTTGCAAGAAGAGAAAAACTTGTTGATCCTCTTCAAATTTATACATGGGCTTACGGTGGGAGGCTTCCACATTTTGATAAGAAGCTAACCAATATTGTGAAGGAAAAAATTCAACTATTTTGGCACTCACTCAAGAGTGTCACCAAATGTTAAGGATGTCTTGAAGTTAATAATTGGCGATCGAGACCGCACACCCCATCCTAAAAATTATTTGGAAGTAAGTCAAACAATGTCATTCAAAGCATTTTGTGAGACACATCCAACATTAAAAATATTAAAAAGGGCCTTTGAATCCTTTAAGCCATTTTATTGTGTACCTCTTAAGATTATAAATACTTGTTGTTGCAAATATCATGTCAATTTTTCAATGCACCATGAACTATTACACTACATTCTTTCTACTTTTCATACTAATGAAATGTTGCAAGAGTGTAGTGGTGAAATTCATCTTCCAAAATCATCAAGAAAATTTCTAGATAAAATTTTGTCTCCTAGAGATGATAGTTTTTTCTTCTATATAAATGATTTCTTAAATGACAAGTGCTCACAATGTGGTGGCTTGTTGAATTTTGTTTCATGTTTTCATGAGGGCAGAGAACATGATTTTGGAAATACAATTGTCCAAAAAAAGATATATGAGACAGTCAAATATACTCTGAAGAGTGGAGGTGAAGGCTCTAGATCGAGTTGGTTACAAAATAATGGAGTGTTGCTGATTTTATTTCAGATTTCAAGAAAAATATTGTTTACAAGTATGCAAGGCATAGTCACAAGTCTCAGTGGTTGGATCAGCAATTCAGGATGTGTAAGAACTATTTCCTAGTTGATACTATTATATTAGTGGTTGAATTTGTAGAGAACCACACATTGCAGCCACAAAATGAGGTACAAGCTTAATATTATAATTCCATTCAGATTTCTATGTTTGTCCACATAGCATATAGGCATTCCCCAGATTGTACAAAACATGAATGAAAGATAATCAAAGAGTACCATTTTATATGAGCAATGATAGATCTCACTCTTCTCAGTATGTCCAACATTATTTTGAGAATTTTTCTGAGTTATTGCGGTAAAATGATATTTCAATGGATATACATCTCATTTGGTCTGATAACTACATTGGTCAATTCAAGAATGCTCATTTGTTTTTTTGGTTGAGTTGAATGCATGAAGAGAGGGGTGTACATCATATTTGGAGTTTTTTTAGGCCAGGAAATGGAAAGGGGGGCATGATGGAGTAGGTGCATGTGTGAAGAGAGCTCTAGTTAAGGATAATTGAGGATTTAAGGTGTAGAAATTTATTATGCTCATTCTATTGTGGATTGGTTTAGTTTAGCATTGTCACCGAGGGACTCTTAATTTAGTAGTGTGCATATTCTTTTTTGTTGGTTAAGGAGGGAACAATAGTTGACAGATTAGATTGTCAGATAGTTAGAGATTCTTCAAAGATGTATTCATTTTGAAGCTTAGATGCAATTACATGTACCATTTGGACATGAGAGTTGTCTTGCTTTTGTCCCATGTATTTTCAGAGTGATTGGGATCAACGTGAGTCAAGTGAGTGGGTGGATGCATGGGTTCCACAGTATCTAACTCATTTATCTCAAACAATCTCTCTGAGAAATGATGACATGGAAATTTTAGTTGATTCCAGCCATCTTTGAGGTCTTCTACAACCAAGACATGTATTTGCATTGGTTGCACCGTAGGGGAATGATAAGAGATCAGATTATTGGATAGCGTGTTGTGTACAAGGAAAGAAGAAGCTTGCACAAATGACAATAGATGATGATGGGTTCACATATCCTACTGGTTCAATTTGTTTTATAGAACATGGTTGTGAACATACATGATTAGAAAGAATGGCATGCCTGCATTTGAAGACTATGAGAAGAACAAAACCATTCGCATGTATTCACACCTTGTTATAGCAGAAAATGTTAAGGTGTTGAAGCATAAAGGAAAACCAAAGACAAAAGAACTTTGGACAATTAGTAATTTTGACCATGAAGAAATATTGGATACCCTCAAGTAGAGAGATGACCCTTCAGGCACTATTTACTAGGTCAAACAAAATGATAGTAAAGTTTATATTACATTTATTATGTTTTCATTCATTACGTTTAATTCTTCATTACTTTTTGTCAATAAACTTGGTTTTTCCATGGATTGTAAGTGCGGTTAGATGAAAATATGATAGATATAGAAGATTTATGCACACCTTATTAGCTCATACAAAATAATGGTAAATTTCAATATGCATTGTCTCATCATGCTCATAATATTTTGTTGTTTATAAATATGTTGTTTTGTCAATAAACTTAGTATTCTCGAGCCTTGGGAATGCAGGGATTACAAATATGATGGATGTATGAGATTCCTCTATCATGATTTGGTGATGAAAAATCATCCTTGGGTCATTGGAAATCTTGCATCACCCAAAAAGTATTTCCCTTTCAGCTTTGTTCTTAGTTAGCAGTTCTATGTTTCTGGTAGTGTTCCTTGGTTTTGGACTGTTAGCTGCTACAAACTTCATTGTTTGTTCTAGACATCATGTTTTGCCTATGTCTAGGTTCAGGAACCATTTGGATACTTCACTATGGATATATTAATGATTCATGATCAATTTTGTATGTTCTTCATGCCTTAATGATCAATTGAGGTTTTTCGATCTTGTGAAGTATTTTCTTGATCAACGAAGCTTGGTGACTCATATCTTGATGTTCTTGGAGCTTTGGTTGACATCTCTCTTGGATCACACATAATTTCTATATATTTTCATTGAGATATTTATGATTTAGGTCCTGATCTATATTGGTCTATTAAATTTTCTTATTCTTGGCAAATATAATTGATCTAGATGACATATGAGTTGTAAAGGTTCTATATATTGAGCATCTTGAACTTTGTTTAGGGGCAGTTCTTAGGAGATAACCTTGGATGATTAGCATTAGGGTTAGGGAATATATTTCTATTGTAATTAGGCATGTATGCCAAACATTTTTAATCTGCATGTTGCAAACCAATGTGATGTAAATACCTGATTCTTAATAATGTGAATATCTATAATGACATGTTGATTGTCTATTCTTGTTTGTAAGTTTTTTTTTTCATTTTTTTTAGTCTTTCTGCATGGTTGGACCATCTCCATTGGGTAAACTTTGGCCATGGTCCTGCATCAAGTGGTATCAGAGAAAGGTTTATGTTCTTGTGTTAGCAGATCAAGTCTCTAAGCTTGTGAAGCCCTAGTTAAATTTGTTGTAAGGTGGCAGACTGTGAGTCTGGCTCACAATTGCAGAGGACTTGTGCAAGGGGATTGATGAGGAGATTTTTTCTAGTTGAGAACTTGTTTGTACTATTGAAGGAATATCAAGAGTGAATAGATCATTGATTTGGATGCAAGATGCAAGTGTGTATGTTAGATCTCTGAGTGAGAGGCAATTAACACCTTGTAATCAGGTCACTGAAGCTGAGGAAATTGTAGTTGAGGGTTTGAAAGATGCTTCCTATAAGGATGAACCCTAGAAGGATAGAACAAATGATGGAGGACTTTAGAAATGAGATGACGACTGAGATCATAATTTTTTTCACTAAATTGTGAAGGAATCCTGAGACTGAAGAGGAATATGAGGAAGTTGTTGAAGATCTTGAGACTATAGATACTGAGATCCTTGTAGATGAAGAAATATTGTTGGAGGGATATGGAACAAGTAAGTAAAATTCATAGGATGGATGTTTCTACTTTCACTGGTTCTTTACATCCTATGGGTTTGATAGATCAGTTTTGTGAACTAGAAGATTACTATGAGTTAGAATATATCAGAGATCCACAGAAGGTTAGGTTAGCATAAGCCAAGTTGAAGGGTCGTGTTGCCTTATGGTGGAAATATTTGTAGAAGGATAGAGAGGAGCATGGTGAAATGAAACCCACTAGATGGAAGGTGATGGTTTCTATATGAAAGGCTAAATTCATTCCTGGGGATTATGAATTAGAATTGTTCAAGAAACTGCAAAACATGAATCAGAAGGACATGAGTGTGAAGGAATACATCAAATATTTCTATAAGATGACTATCAGATCTGGACACTGAGAGGTATCTAAGGAGAAGGTGGCTAGGTATGTTAATGGTCTAAGATTCAATATTCAAGATGAGATGTGTATGTTGAGGATTTCTATAGTGGAGGATTCTTATTAGTATGCATTGAGGGTAGAAGATAAGTTGAAAAGAAGATGGGGAAACCCTAGAGGGAAGGAGAAGCAAGAAAGTAGAAATGGAAAAGAGAAGTGAACCATTGAGATAGAACCTGATCAAAAGATGCTTAGGAGGAATGGTAGAAAGGATTGCAAAGGTACTTATTTCAAATGTGGTGGCATAGCACATAGAGATTTTCAATTTTGTGAAGGATCTAGTAAGAACTTGGGTAGACAAAATCTTGTGGTACATGAGGAGAAGAATATTGGTGAACTTGTGGAAGGTTTGGTAGAACCTGAGATAGGAGAGTCTACTATTCTTAGGAGAGTCATGTTGAGTAGGAAAGAACCTGAACCTTTACAAAGGAGGAATTTTTTAGGATTGTTTGCAAATTAGGAGGTAAATGTTGTAAAGTTGTCATGGATTATAGTAGTACTGAGAATCTTTTATTAGATAAAATGGTATAGAAACTTGGTTTAAAGAGGCTTAAACATCCTTGTTCTTATGGGATAAGTTGATTTTCAAATGATCATATGGTGGACGTTGAAGAGAAGTGTTTGGTCAACTTTAGCATTGGACCTTACAATGATGAGGTGTTATATGATGTTGTCTCTGTGAGTACTTGTCATGTTCTATTGGGTAGACCTTGGAAATTTTATAGGGGAGCTATTAATGATTGCAGAAGAAATTTGGTCACAATAGAAAAGGATGGACAAAAGTATACTTTGGTTCCCTTGAAGGTGGTTAAGGGGAGAAGTGAAAGGAATCTAAGCATGGTGAAGTGTTATTATTCAGAGAATAAAAATATAGAGGTTGGTAAAGATCAGAAGAAGGAAATTGAAGGCAGACCTGAGATGAAGTGTGTATCAGACTATGAGAAGTAGAAGACTTTGGTTGCTGATCGGATGAAGGCTTGTAGAAGAGGTAATTCAGTTGTGAAAAAGAAGGGAGTTAGTTTTAATAAATATTGTATAGATGTAAGATTCGATAGATAAGTGTAGAGAATAATAAGCGGATGGATCTGATAGAAGATGGAACAGAAGTGCAAAGGCAGAGACTTGCAGATAACAAGGATATTTGGATCAAGAATGTGCATGGGATTTATGTCCCCCATCTTGTCAAATGTTCATAAGTTTCTCTTATGGAACATTTTCTACTCACTAGGGGTGACTAACGCAGGATCATGCTTGGATTGTTGGTAATCTTGCATCACCCAAAAAATATTTCCCTTTTTGTTTTGTTCTTAGTTAGTAATTTGGTGTTTTTGGTAGTGTTCTTTGGTTTTGGATTGTTAGTTATTGCAAACTTTAGGGTTTGTTCTAGAAATCATGTTTTACCTATGTTTGGGTTCGCACCTCATTTGGATAATTCACTAAGGAGATATTAAGGATTCATGGTCAGTTTTGTATGTTCTTCATGTTCTAATAGTCAGTTGAGTTTTTCTGATCTTGTGAAGTATTTTCCTCATTGGTGAAGATCGGTGACTCGTATCCTGATGTTCTTGGATCTTTGGTTGACGTCTCTTTTGGATTGCATGTCATTTCTAAATATTGGCATTGAGATCTTTATGATTTAGGTCATGACCTATATTGTTGCATTAAATTTTCTTATTCTTGTAAAATGTAATTGATCTGGTCGACTTATGAGTTGTGAAGGATCTGTATATTGAGGCTCTTGATCTTTGTGTAGGGGCAGTTCTTAGGAGATAACCTTGGATGATTAGCATTAGGGTTAGGGTATATAATTCTATTGTAATCATGCATGTATGTTGAAAATCTATAATCTAAATGTTGAAGGCCAATGTAATGTAAATACCTAATTCTTGATATTGCAAAGATCTGTTATGGTATGTTTATTGTCTATTCTTGTTTCTGAGTTGTTTGTTTCTACTGTGTTGACTCTTGTTGCATGGTTGGGCCATCTCCATAAGGGAGACTTTGGCCATGAGTGCATCATTTGGAGTATATCTTACTTTAATTATTTGTCTCACAATTTAGTTAGTATTATTTCTCTAATAGTGATATTTTGTACACTGTTTCAATGTAGGTGTCATCGAGAGTACCAATGGTTGGAGCTATACATTAAGGAGCATAAATAAAATACCCAAATGTAATAGTTTTGTATTTAGGATTTCCATATCATTTATGCATTTATGATATACAATGTATTTGTACATGAGGACACGAGAAAACATAAAGACATGAATATCTACTATTTTTTGTCAACATTGATGACTTTGTAGATGGTGTATTGCATTTCTATTTTCAAAGTCAAATTAGAAAATAAAAACCTCTAATAGGATTTCCTACTAATGTGTTGATGAAGCTCTTATAATGTCTTCATTTTGTATCCTAATTTTTTTTATTTTAGCTCTTATAATTTTTTTTATTAAATCACTCTTGACCTTTTGGAATAAAAGAGAACATTAAATCAATGTATTAAACTTGAAGCCTTACATATCCATATAATGGTGTCATTTATCATACACAACAAGACACATGTAACTTGGGATTTGGACCTAAAATCCTTACCATGAGAGACCAATAGTAATATAGGAATTATACCTTTAGAGTGACTTGAAATTCACGTACACACACCCCAATTTTCTTTGGTAACAACAACCTTTGATAGTTCATTGTGAAATCAGACTTACAAGGTCTCTACAAGATCATTCTATATTGATCACCTTAAACACATAGCATAACAAGACTTCTATGTTACTCGCAAAAATGTAATCGGATTCAAAACAATAGATACAAGCCCCTTTAGGTGTTTACAAAACATGAGAAGATTCCAACATAAAAAGAAACTAATCCTAATTGTCATGTACAAATTTTTTAAATCAGTCAAGAAAAAATATTTAATAACAGAGATATACAACATACACATTCCTTGGGGTTCAAATGGAAAAGAAGATTTTGGAACAATTACAATCTGTTACATCACTTTTTGTCATTTGGAGTCCACATACAAGCCTCCAAACACAACAATTTGCAATGTTCTTCCATCCTTAACCAAAACATGAATTTTAGACCTTGCATGTACACCTACCTCAACTATTTAAAACCAAATTTTAAACCAATTCATTATTGTGGAACAAATTTGCAATTTTTTCCACAAAATTGCAAAAGTTGCCACAGAAAATTTTGAGCAATTTTGAAAATTTGTACATTTTCCAATCAATTCAATCCCTATCAACCTAGAACTTCTTAAGCATGCCTTATTACAATGACTGACCCAAAATGGTCCATCATTACCTCAAATTTGCCTCTGACAGTTTTTACACTTAGCGCACTTAAGGGAAACTACCGATAGGATATGGCATCAAGCATTCCGACAAGTGGAGAGCCAAAAATGGACCATGTAATAGGTAAACCAGCCCTACCAAATGCATTGGTGGTATTAGTTTGTGCCCATGAATAATTAACAAATATTTGGGCTACCTTGTAACTTTGAATTGAATGCCCCTGACAAATTTTGCATCAACAAAAAACTCGGTTCCCTAAAAAATTATTTGAAGTCTTGAAAATATGAGATAGGATATTGTAGAGGGGCCTCTCGCAGACCTACAACTTTCAATGATTCATATGCAAGTGCCAAATATTGAGATAAATACCCCAAAAAAAAATTCACTTTTGTGCACTTAGGGCACCTAAGGGACACTATCAATAGGGTATGGTGTCAAGCATTCTGATGAGTGGAGAGCCAAAATGGGAGCATGCATATGGTAAACCAGCTAGACCAGGCACGCTGGTGGTGGTGCTTTGTGCCCATGAAGAATGGACAAATATTTGGGATACCTTACATGTTTCCATTAAATACCTTTGACAATTTTTGTATCAATAGAAAAATCATTTCCCTAAAAAAATAATTGGAGTCTTGAAAATAGGAGATAGGATATTGTATAGGAGCCTCTCATAGTCCTACAAATTTAGACAGTTCATACATAGGTGCTATGGATTGAGAGAAATATCGTGGAAAATTTTGGCACTCTTGTGCACTTAACTCACCTAAGGGACCATGCCTTGGATAAACCTTCCCAACCGGGCATGTTGGTGGTGGAAATTAGTGCCCATGAAGAACCCAGAGAGATTTGGGCTACCTGGAAACTTTGCATTGAATACCTCTGACAGTTTTTGTATCAATAGAAAAATTGTCGCCCTACAAGAACCACTTGCAGTCTTGAAATCTAAGATAGGTTATTGTAGAGGGGCATCTTGCAAACCTACATCTTCAGATGGTTTGTAAGAAGGTGCCCCAAATTTAGAGAAATACCTTGGAAATTTTTGTCACTTTTGTGCACTTAACGCACCTAAGAGAAACTGTAGGTAGGGTATAGCATCGAGCATTCTGGGGAGTGGGGAGAAAAAAATGAACCATGCCTTGGTTAAACCATCCCTTCTAGATGCATTGGTTGTGTTAGTTCATGCCCACAAAAAATGGACATAGATTTTGGCTACCTTGCACTTTCCATCGAATACCTCTAATGATTTTTGCATCAACATAAAAATTGCAACCCTAAAAAAAATACTTGGATTATTAAAAATTTGAGATAGGATTTATTATAGGGGCCTCTCAAGGTCCTACAGCTTTAGATAGTTCATATGTACGTACCCAAGATTGAGAGAAATACCCAAGAAAATTTTATCACTTTTGTGCACTTAGTGTACCTAAGGGACACTAGCGGTAGGGTATGGCGCTGAGCATTCCAGTGAGTGGGGAGCCAAAAATGGACCATGCCTTGGGTAAATAGGCCCTTTCAAATGTTTATCTAGTGGTGGTTCATTCCCATGAAGAATGGACAGATATTTGGGCTACCTTGCACCTTTCGATTGAATGCCTCTAACAATTTTTGCATCAATTGAAAAATCACTTCCCTAAAAAAACCATTTGGAGTCTTAAAAATATGAGATAGGATATTGTAGAGGGTCCTCTCATAGACCTACAACTTTAGATAGTTTATATGAAGGCATCCCCTACTGAGATAAATACCCTAACAAAGTTCATCACTTTTGTGTACTAAGGACACCCAAGGGACACTATCGGTAGGGTATGGAACTGAGTATTCCGGTGATTGGGGAGCCAAAAATAGACCATGCATTGGGTAAACCATCCCTATTAGATGCATTGGTCCTAGTAGTTCATGCCCATAAATTATGGACAGAGATTTGGGCTACCTTGCACCTTTCCATTGAATACCTCTGATAATTTTTGCATCAACAAAAAAATTGATCCCCTAAAAAAAGTACTTGGATTCTTGAAAATATGAGATAATATATTGTATAGGGGCCTCTCATAGTCCTACAGCTTCAAACAGTTCATACACAGGTCCCCCGAATTGAGAGAAATCCTTGACAAAGTTTATCACTTTTGTGCACTTAGCGCACTTAAGGGATGATGCTTGTAGGGTATGGCGTTGAGTGTTCTGACAAGTGGGGGGGAAAAAATGGACCTTTCCTTGGTTAAAATTTCCCTACTGGATGAGTTGGTGGTACTGGTTCATGCCCACAAAGAATATAGATATTTGGGTGACCTTGCACCTTCCCATTGAATATCTTTGTCTATTTGTTCATCAACAGAAAAATTGCTGACCTAAAAAACCACTTGGAGTCTTGAAAATATGAGATAGTATATTGTAGAAAGGACTTTAATTATCATATAGTCTTAGTTCAATCATATACAGGTGCTTCAAATTAAGAGAAATACCTTGGCAAAGATCATCACTTTTCTGCACTTAGTGCACCTAAGGGACACTACTGGTAGGGTACGACGTCGACTGTTCCAGAAAGTGAGGAGCCAAAATGGACCATTCCTTGGATGAACCTTCCAAACCGAATGTTTTGGTGGTTTTGGTTCATGCCCACAAATAATGCACAACTTTGTAAGCTCATTATGCCATTTTGTGACCTTTACGCCAAATAGGTTTTGAGTGGGTCAACTATGGTCTACATCTCCATAAGTACCCAAATATGAATAAAATGATTTAATTAATGGTTTTAGGCCATATGTGTCATTTTTTAGAATTCATAGATTTATAGGGAGTTATTTGGTTGAAAAATGAAAAAATTGTCAAAATTGCTCAAAAGTGCTATGACAACTTTCGCAAGTTTGAGCAAAAAGTTGCAAATTTGTTCCCCAATGACCAATTGGTTAAAAATAGTTGGTATATGTGTATCCAATGTCTAAAAAACCTTTTTTTTCTGATGATGAATCAGCATGGTGAATGGTTGTGTTTGGAAGGAGGAAAAGATAATAAAATTTGGATTTTTGTAACGTGCTTAAACATTTTTTTTGTTGATCATAAGTTTGCATTGGATTGGTTTTTATTAATCTCAACTCAAAACCTATAAAGATCTTAAGAATGATGAGTTTACTTTATTCTAGAAGTGGTTGGAGCCTCTGCCATGGAGGATGAAGGTAGTTTGAACAAATTCTTTTAAAATAGTCTTAAAACCTTCACTCTCAAGGGTTTGGTAACAAATTGGACAATTTCCCATATGATACACCATGCAAAAATTATATAAATTTGGGGTTTTATAGGACATTGGATGCTCTAAATTTTCATGGTGATCTTTGATTGGGTTTTTGTGTCTATTGGCATAAATTTGGCGTCTCTATGATGAAAATGGTATTCCAAGCCCAAGTGTCTAATTCTTGTCAAGTCGATGTGTTGGCACAATCAGATGAATGTTTTAGGTTGGTGATTTAAAAGATTGTCCCATTTTTCCCTACTTTCCTATTGATCAAGAGTATTGTGTCTTTGAAATAATTTTGTTCTTTTATTAATGTTTTGTAACCATGAATGCAAACATAAAGTTGGTCCTAATTTTGTGTTAATCATTGGGTCACCAAGTCTAGGACATTGTTCCAAGAAGACCTTGTGGGTGAGTTTTTTGATTGGGGCCTTGTGGCTCTGCATCAAATAAGCAAAGATCTTGTAGGTCTTTCTTGACAGTGATTTTTAAATCTTATTTTTGGGTTTTGTGTAAGAAGGTCAATTGTGTTATTACATTTGTTTGAGCCTTGAGCCTCTGCATCATTTGGGATGCCTTCTGGAGGGTTAAAATATCTTAGGTGCTCCTGCACCAGTTGTGAATGATTGTAGAAGGATTGTTACTTTCTATAAAGGTAATGATAATGAAACCTTGTGACTCTCTCATCATGAATATACACATAGGAAATAAATTATCAAAAAACATCAAATATTATGGAAATACAAAAATTATTTCCAAATACATGAAAATTTTGTTGGAATTATATTGGAATGATGTACTGAGAGGGGAGGGGTGAATCAGTACCTCTAAAACTTTTCTTGGTTAGCCCATTAACCCTTAATCATTAGTTTGTAAATTATCTTATCTAACTGTTCATCTTTCTTTGTGTATATGCAATCATATCATAAGTTCTTTAGTACGTAACCATAACAGAAACATTCATGAAAATAGATAACACATAACACAAGATGTGATATCACAAAAAACTCTTGTTAGGAAGTAAAAAATACGGTGGTGATTGTTACCCACAAGACTTCACTATCTACAGATAAGAAGGGTCTGGTTAAGGCTTACAATTGGTCACTTCAGATGACCTACCCTATTAGGAGTATTACAGTGGAGACCTGTTAAGATCTACTTCATTTGAAGCTTTAGCAACATTGTTAAGTGTGCACTCTGTTAAGAGATTTGTAAAGAATGGTTAAGTCCACCTTCTACAAAAGGATTTTAGATGTGATGCACTTGTTAGAATGAAACTACATAAGTCTTTGATCTAATGATGTATGAAATCTCTAATTGCTGATAACATATCCTATTAAGCTTCATACATATAAGTAATCATCCTTCCATGATTGAATAATACATTTATCTGCTCGTCGGTAGCCTCTGTGTGTTCTTGACAACTAATGTGATCTATTTCTGAGCTTTGCATGAATTCTACCTTCTGCTCCTTAGATGCTCTTCATGGCTATCAACAAAAATGAATGCATTTCTGACAATTGATTTGAACATCTATTTATACTATTTTTTGGCTCAATTCTTGATTCACACTTTGCAAGTTAACTCTAGATCCAAGGTTTACAACTTGACCTTGATCTTTAGTTAGATATGCTTTAGATCCATTAGGATGCTTTAAAAGATTTACATAAATCTCGCTTGACCCTCAAGTTATGATTTAAAATAAATTAAAACTCTATAAATAGAATTACATTGCTTTATCTGACGTGTAAAACTCAGATCCACTTTTTGTGGGTTCTCTAACTGACTGTCGGTTTTCTTGGTCATCGATGTTCCTTTCTTGAACTAGTCATCGGGTATGCCTTTTCTATTCCGTCAGTTTTGTTCTCAAAACTGTGTCGTCGGTGATGTTCTCAATGTTATGAAATCGACCCGTCGGTGCAACACTTGTCAGTGTTCGTTGGTCAATTCCATACTTAGAATTTTTCATGACCTTTGTGTTCTGTCAGGTATGCTCGATGTTTGCCGGTAATGCTTGTAGTCTGCTAGTAATGCTTGTAGTCTTCCGGTGATCTCTGTAGTCTACCGATGATCTCTGTCAATTTTTTTCACTAAGTGTACTAATGGTAAAATTAATGTCATCAAATTTATTGAACCACACTAACCGCGACACTTCCATAATAAAAAATATGCAATGATTCCATAAACATGAATGATACATGTGTACCACACATGATGAATAAATAATAATAAATTGAACATATTCTATATATATGAAATTATTATTTTTAAAGTATGTATCTCCATATACAAATATGGTGTAAATGTCAACTCGATGAAAGTTTTACAAAATGTGGCACATGCCATCTCAAAATCTCTACAAAATATACATGCCATCTCAAAATGTGCCATATGACATCTAAAAATATCTACAAATAGAAATGTATGTATGACATCCTATGCTACTGGTGGATCATCAAAGTGTAGCCTCTTCGAAGTAGTCTTTGGCTCTAACAAAACATGCACAAAAAAAAAAATTGAAACCACAATTTAGATTAATTAATATATATATATATATATATAATTATCATTAAAAATCATATTCAACAATAATTAATCAAAATTTAAAATTGAATTCTCATGTACCTCAGATCTATGTCTCCTCATGCACTCAGGAGTCCTAACATATTTCCTTGGTAGTGAAGGGATGACTCTTATAGTGTCAGTTCTTACCTATATATGTGTATTGTCTTAAAATGGAAGTACTTCCATCTTGGTAGGTTTAGCACCTCATTTAGTGCATTTACATGATAGATTTGCATTTAGGATGCATCTACACTTAGTAAGTCTTAGTTTCTAGGTGAAATTAGGGTTAGGATCCTGAGGATTCTCCATGATTTCCTTATTTGTGGCTTTATTTTCTAGGTAGGACCTATGTACTGGTCCTCCTAGCCTTCATCACATCTCTTCTAGGCCCTTGTGCCCATTTCCAACATTCTGCTTTGTTTTCCTATCATCCTAGGTCTTTGGCTGACCTAGAAACTTCACTGGTATTCTGAGTTAACTGAGTTGAAACCTCAGGTTAGGGTCAAGGTCGACCCTAACCTAGGTCAGATTCAAGGTCGACCTTGATCTAGGTCAAGTTCAAGGTTGACCTTGAGCTTTGTCAAGTTTTGGTTCCTTCTTTTAAAATTGGATCATAGCAGAGCCTTAAATTCAAAATTGGCCCCCAAATCCGAATGCAAAAGGGTTTTTATTCAAAATATAATTAATGCATTTCCTCCTTAGTTGGTTATTGTGATTGGACCATAATTTGAGGTGAAATTTGAATTAGGGGGCCCTCACATTTCCCTAGGAGGCTTACCTTGAAATCTCTATATAAGCACTCTCTTTTGCCTTCATTTGATACACAAGAATATGATCACAACACATGACATGATATGACATGATGATGATATAAGATGATTGTTGGTTGTATCTCATGTTTTTGCTGTTTTTCCCTGTTCCTTGCCTTGTTCTCTGAAAATTTTCAGGTTTTCATGCTTATTCCTTGTCAAAATCCTGATAAACCCTGAAAAAACCCTAAGGCCAAATGATAAACGATGCATTTTAAAAACCCTTAGCCATGTCTTTCTATTTCCTCGTTACCTTTTTCAAGTCACTAAAGGCATGTGCTATTTAAAAAATTTAAGTCAGGTCGCTTGATCGCATTACCAGAAACAAATATGCCAAAACATCTCCCGACTTTACTTTTACCTTGTGTCGCTTAGTCTCATTAAAAAATCGAATATTCCATCTGTGTATCGAGACTTAGCGATTTCCTTTTGGTCGGGTTGTCGCTTAATAATCATGTTTTGAGCTTTAAAATGAACGGGACCCACCTTCAGTCGGGTGATCACATGAAGAGTCAACAGGTCAAAGAAATGTCTTCCGACCTTGCGCCTCCTTCATGTCGCGTGATAGCTGGATTAGGACATTCAAACAGTTAAGGTTTCTCTTCAGTCGCGTGGTCTCGTGATATTTGGCGGTTAGTGGATAACAGTCCCGACCCAGCGACTAACAGTTTCAGGTTAAGTGATTTTACTCAGTAGGGATGTCGCCAGAACAGGGGTGATGAGTCAGACTTCCAGAATGTTAAAAATGGACGAAGTAATAGACGACATCTGTCAGAATGCTATTGGTTGTCGTGTGATCGCTTGATGAAGAAAAGGGATCAAGTGATAAGGAGACTTAAGTCATTATACCCTTGGTCGCTAAGTCTCGTGATATTTTAAGGGTATGTGAAATTGTAAAGCGATTAAAAGACAGCCGTTCGATGAAAAAGTAAAAATATCTAACGGTTTGTCGCGTAGTCTGGAGATAGAAATTGAGTTAAGGTTAACCCTGCGCGACTAAGATTTTCACATAGTCGCCTGATCGCCGGAAATGCTTG
>MU224342.1:1391616-1415044 GCA_018584345.1 Thuja plicata
AAACGAAGAAGGACCTTATTCTAGTCCTTAGCAATTAGGCTTTTCTTGTCTCTGAATCAGAAGTAAAGGCACAGGATTCAAATAGACATTTCAAGCATTGTGATTCATACAAGAAAAATCCCTAACAATGATGATGCAAGAATGTAAGAGGATGATATAGGAGGACAAGATATGATGATGTCTTGATGCAAGCAAGCATTTTTTGGACAAGCTATTATGGACATTCATTGGAGCAAGAAAGAGTTCTTCAATCCTTCCTTCTTTTATCTACTATTTTCAACATTCAAGCATTCAAAAGATACAATCATGGGGTAGCAACTATGGATTTTAAGTTTGGTAGGAGTAATTTAGCCTTGGGGGCTTGGTATGCTTTCTTTATCATATTAAAATCTAGGTATTTCTCTCTCATTTCAATTCATGCTAGGGTTTCAATCTAGAGGATTAGATCTTGGCTTTGCACATTCAAAGATCTTCCTATGAGCAAAACACACATATTCTATTACATCTAGCTATTCGTGGAGATGGAGATCACCAAAATGGGGGTTTGACTAAGGAAAAAATCTATATAGCCACCCCAAAATACCATTTTTAGATATCTACAATCGTTGTTTCAGGAGTTGCAGAGAAGATTTGGATACCCTTTTCGGCAAACTTTCAGGATCAGCGAACAGAATTTCCGTTGGAGAAGCGCAGGTCAAGGTTGACATAAAGGGGTCAAGATTGACTTGTATTTGGGTCAAGGTCGACCTTTCTCATAAAAGGAAAATATTTATGGGTTTTCTCTATCTCTATGTTTTTGTTCCAGATCTGGTTGCAGAACTTCCAAAAGCTCAGTACAGACACCCAAAAATAGCAACTTCTAGATCTTCTATGTTATGAGTTATGTATGTTATTTCATTATCCTTTGAAAACATTTTCACATTTATATTCAATATCATTACAATTAAATGTAGGTGGTTAATGAGGCATAGGGTCTCATTTATGTGCAATCTCCCATTGTTTTAAACCCTATCCACATCCATTTTCTACCTTACATTTTGGTGAACCTTTTAATGACAACTCTTTCTTTTTGTTGTTAGATTTGCATTTTATTTTATATCTTACATGCATATAAAAGTAGATTTCTCTTATGCTCTTGCATTTATATTTCAAAAAAAAAATACAAAATTTCTTTAAAAATACAAAAACATTTACATTTTTCATGCTTGTAGTGTTACTTTGTGTTCAATATGTATGATTTTTGTTTTGAATACTTTGATGAGGGTTTTATTGCAAAAGAGGATAGATCCCCTAATGAGGTACATGGAAGTGAGGATGAAAATTTTTCGAATACGATCTCCATTGATCATATTCCTATTTCATCCTCCTCTATAACCTCTTCAATTGACCTTTACCATAGGATGTGTGCATGATTACCTTCATTTTCCACTATTTGCAACATTGATGCACCTAGAATGTTATATCCTAAACCTTTGTTGATGCTAAAAGGATGTCCTCAAATAACAATTAAGGATAAACCTAGAGATCCTTTGGATTTCTTTGATAACATGGATTCTGTTTCACATGCTTATCGCACACGAAATAACCCTCAGCCTATTGTTCTAGTTTCTTTGCCTCCTTCTCAACCTATGCTTCCTCAATCATTTAGGTTTCCATCTTCCTTTAAGGACTATGACTTAGTTGAACAATTAGGTTCTACTCCCGCTAAGATATCTTTATGGGAATTGCTTCAAACTTCCTCGACATATCATGAGGCATTGTAAAAGGCTTTATCTACCCTTTCTACTTTGTCTCCTAACAAAGAGAATATTAATTCATTTTTGGAGTGCATGCATACTATGCCTTCTGTACCTCCTATTGTATTTCCTGATGATGTTTTACCTCCTATTGAGGTGCAGAATAATATGATGCTCTTATGGTTGTTTCTATTAATCATAGTATCATTCATAGAACATTAATTGACAATGGATCTGGGCTTAATGTTTGTAGCATGGATATGCTTAAGGAAATTAAGGCTAATCTTACAACTATTAAACCTGATAATTTCCCTATTCGGGGATTTGATAATATTGCAAAGAGAACTTTGGACATTATTACACTACCTGTTAAGGTTGGTCTGGTTATTCTCAATACACCTATTCATGTTATATCTGGACCTCTCAATTATAACCTTCTTTTAGGTAGAACTTGGTTACATACTATGCATGAAGTTCCTTCTACTCTTTATCACAAGGTTAGGTTTATTTATAACAATTTGATGTATATGCTAGATGTGGATGATGCGCCGAATCCTTGCCTAAATGTGGAATATGATAAAGTTTTTGAACCTCTCCAACCAAGTAAAGAACCCGAAAGGCCACATGAGATTAAACAAACTAAAATTCCATCTTCTTCTTTAACTGGGGATGATTGGGGAATGTTGGACTTTAATCCTTCTTTTATTGGAGAATATAAAGTTTCTGATTTGGAATTTATGAAACAACAAAGTGGGTTTGAAAAACAAGTTTTTACTCCTTCCTCAATTTTTGTGGAATTAAAAAGTAACTTTTTTGCTGCCTCAATTGGTGAAACAATAAAACCTAATTTCTATGACATTATGACATATGCGGCTCCTTTGACTCAATCTAATATGGCTGATAGATATGGTTTTGGTTATCATCTACTCAAGAAATTGGGATTTGATGGGAAAGGATGTGGTAAATACGAACAAGGTATACAAGTACCTTTGGACAATGAAATTTATGATTATACCTATGGATTGGGATTCAATCCTTACAAGAAACCATCAGCTTTTTCTCTCAATTTTAATCATATATGTGGTGGACATTTGAAGTTGGTTAACCCGCTCCTCATCGACATGGAGAAAAAACCTACCTTGGATTTTTTTCCCAAAGATGAAGCCTTAGCAATTTTTTTAGGAGCTTATGAGGATCTACCTATGTGTCATCATAAAAGATGGAAGCCTGATTGTCTAAATACAAAAGCTTATTTTGGAGAACATGATGAATAGGATATTTCTCCTTTACCAATGGATGCTCTGATACAAAGTAATTTTCTAATAACTGAGACTATCGAGGTTCAAGTGGTTGCAAATGACTCTGAGAAGATGATAAAAATTGGGAAGTGTTTGAATCAAGATGAACGCGATCAGTTGGTTTCCCTTTTACTTGAATTTAAGGATATTTTTCCTTGGACATATTCAGATATGCCAGGTATAGATCCTAAGATTTTTACTCACAATATTGTTCTCAAACCAAATGTTAAACATGTGAAGCAGAAAATCTGAAAGATGAATCCAGGAATTTCCTTATTAGTTAAAGATGAAATTGAAAAATTATTGGCTGCTAGATTCATCTGCTCTATTGATTACTCAAATTGGATTTTCAACATTGTGGTTGTTTCAAAAGGAGAAAATAAGATAAGAATGTGTACTGGCTTCCGATATTTAAATAAGGCATCCTTACAAGATGATTTCCTATTACCTAATATTGATATGATTGTGGATTCAATAGCGGGTCATTCTCTACTATCTTTTATGGATGGCTTTTCGGGCTATAATCAAATCTTTATTCCTATCGAAGATAAACTTAAGACTACATTTATAACACCTTTGCAAACATTTTGTTGGGTCATGATGTCTTTTGGATCAAGAAATGCGGGAGCAACTTATCAATGAGCCATGACTTTGATTTTTCATGATTACATTCATAAGATTCTTGAGGATTATGTGGATGATATCTTGGCAAAATCTATACAATGAGGACATCATTTTAGTATTTTACGAAAAATATTTGAAAGGATTAGAAGTTACAATATGAGGTTGAATCCTAAGAAATGTGCCTTTGGAATTGATTCTGGTAAATTATTGGGGTTCATAATCTATAAGTGAGGCATAGAGGTAGATATTGAAAAGATTGATGTTATTGTTAATATGCCTCCTCCAAAGATCATTTCTCAGGTATGAAGTTTAGAAGGAAAATTCAAGCTATTCATTTCTTTGTTTCCAACTTAGCTGATAGAACTGTTCCTTTTACTTCCTTTCTTAGAAATTAGGATACCACTTTCTTTTGGAATGAGGAATGTAAACAATCCTTTGAGCATTTTAAGGAGTATCTCACCAATCCTCCTATTTTGCAACCTACTCAATTTGACAAACCCTTTTATCTGTATACTTCAGCCACTCCGAATGTGGTGAGTGCATTGTTGGTTCAGCATGATAGTGAAGGTAAGGAAAGACATGTGTACTACATTATTCATACTTTACTTGATTACAAAACAAGATATACGGATTTGGAAAAACAATGCTTAGCTTTATTTTATGCTTGTCAGAAACTCAAGCATTATCTATTAAATGTTGAAGTCAATGTGATTGTTAAATTTGATCCTTTGAAACATATTTTCTCAAAGGCTGGCCTCTTTGGCCATCTTTCAAAGTGGGTGATGTTACTTACAGAATTTGATCTTAATTTCTTTTCTCAAAAGTTAATTAAAGGACAAGCTTTAACAGATTATTAGGTTGAAGCTCCGTGTCCTCATTCCGATACATGCTTTACTTCAATAGAATTCCCCGATGAAAAAATTTTAGCTATTAAACAGGATGATGTTTGGGAATTATATTTTGATGGATCTAGATGTAAGACAGGTTCTTGTGTTGGCATTATCTTGATCCCTCCTATGAAAAAACTTATCCCTATGTCATATAAATTTAATTTTCCTTGTACTAATAATATTGTGGAGTATGAAGCTCTTATAGATGGCTTATGAGCAGCTTCATCCCTTAACATTAAAAACTTGGAAATTTATGGAGATTCACAATTGATTGTGGAACATATTAAAGGAGGTTATCAGACTAAGAATGATAAAATGACACAATATAGAGATTTGGCTCTTGATGTTCTTTTACAATTCTCTTCTTATATGATTCAAACTTTGCCTAGGAAAGATAATCAACATGCGGATGCCATGGCAAGTGTAGATTCTTTGGTTTGTCTTGAGAATAATGTTGCAGACTTTCAATTTACTATACATACTCTTAAAAACCCTGCAATTTCCAACAAGGTTACCTCTGATTGTTTCAATTTGCATTTGGATGAATGGTATTCTTATATCTTTCATTTTTTTTAAGGATGGTGCTTTTCCTGAATTGGCAACAAGGAACATGCGTAATCATATTAGGAAGCTTGCAGCATGTTATATCATTTTAGGAGATATGCTTTACATATACTCTTATGATGGTTTTCTATTATGATGTCTTGGTGGAACCGAAATTCCAATAGCTTTGGCAGAAGCTCATTCTGGTTCTTGTGGGGGACATTTTGGTGGAAAATCTATAGTCAATAAACTTATTAGAATGGGATATTATTGGCAAACAATGGAACAATATTCTTTCATGTTTTTTAAGAAGTGTCCTCAATGTTAGCAACATAGTAATTTGATTCATGCTCCTACTTGTGAGCTTCATAATCAAGTTGCTCCATGGAATTTTAGTATTTGGGGTTTGATCTTATTCAAAAAATATCATCGGCTTCTTCTCAAGGACATACATACATCCTGACAGCTACAGATTACTTTACGAAGTGGGGGGAAGCTATCCCTCTCCATTCAACTACTGTAGATGTTTTTTGTGATTTCATTCTTAACAATATTATAACATGATTTTGTATTCCTTCGACGATAGTTTCGGATAATGGTACCTCTTTCAAGAATAAAGAAGGCACAAAATTCTTGGAGAAATATCAGTTTCAACATAGATTTTTGACTCCCTATTATCCTCAATCTAATGGTCAAGCTGAAGCATCAAATAAATTCATTGAAATTTTTTTGAGGAAAACAGTTAATAAGCATGTGAAATATTGGCATACTCAACTTACCTTATGCTTTATGGGCTTATAGGACTAGTGTTCGTACTGCCACAGGTACTTCTCCTTATAATCTTGTCTATGGTACTAATGCTATTATGCCTTTGGAATTGGAAATACCTTCTTTACGTATTTCATTTCATGGGATAATTGACAAAGCCATATTTCAATAACAATGATTACAAGAATTATAAATGTTGGATGAACAATGAATAAATGCTTTGGAACATATAAAGGCTTATCATAAATCACTTCAGAAGCAGTATAATCATAAGTTAATTGAACAATCATTTTCAATAGGTGATTTAGTGATATATAAGAATCAAAGAAATGTGAATCCTTTACCTGGTGAAAAAGGAAAGTTTAGCCCTAATTGGCTTGGACCTTTTGTTGTAATTGAGGACTTTGGTTCAGGTTCTTACAAAATTGCTGATATGGATGGTGTGCCTTTTAAGGAACCTATCAATATTATGCATCTAAAACTTTATTATCCCTAGTACATCATTCTTTCCTTTTGTATTAATGTATTCCTTATAAAATATTTATGCTTATAGGTTATGTGATTTTAGCAGATTACATTTGAATACATTTATACACGTTCTTTCTTTATGTTAAGTTTTATGTTATTGTTGAAAATATAGTAATCAATCATAGAACTAACTAGAAAAGAAATTTTTTCATCTATATTTGTATTATTTTTTTCTTTTTGAGTTTGATACATATGTGGTACAATGTCTTATCTATCACTCTCTCTATCTCTATGCTCTAATGGTCGATGTCTCCCAGATCTCTCAGGTCTATGATGTGAAGATGAAGATCTTTGTACGGTATTCCATGATTGGCTCCTTGATATGCTAAGATCATATACATGCTCATTTGATCTCTGTAGGTTAGCCATCAGCCTCTCCTCTCTCTCTCTCTCTCTACATAACCTTAGCTCCCGTTGGACACAAGTAAAGATGTTTGCATTCCTGCTAGGATCTCTATGACCAATAGGTAACTCTCGCTCACTGGCTGTTAGTCAGTAGGAAAGGAATGTATCCTTTAGTACCTTAGATATGAAGCTCCTCCAATCCACTACGCTAGCTGCAAAATTAGAATATATCTATCTTTTATTACTTTTTCTTCAAAAATTAAGTTAAATATTTAAATAAAATACATGTTTTATACCTAGATCTCCCTCATGGGTGCCACTTAAGGGTCTCAATGGTGGGGGCATGAAGTGACTACTCTCTCCACACTCGCTACGTCTAGGTCTCAGAGGTGGTGTCTCTATATGGGCACGTGGAGGTCATCATGATATTAGTGGTATTGCATGAAAAAAGTTTTCATCCACACTGGTACTATCATCTAGGGGCATCATGTCTACTCTCTCCTCTACTCTATCCTCCTCCATGAGATCTCCCTCAGAGGTGGGATCCTCTTCCTCTGGTAGGCTACTATCTCGGTGTGTCCTCTCTAAAAGGCCTGGATCACCTCTGGGATAGTCATCAAGGAATATGGGATAGGTTCTCTGCAGACTTCAGTATCTGATGTAGTCCATGTTGATGCCTGAATAGGCCACATTGGGGGATACCTCTATATCCTCTCCCTCATCTATATTACTATTTACAATTTACATTGCTGATGGCTGGCGTATAGTGTTGGGTCTCTAATAGTATCTCATCAGAGGTGCATACTAAGGTACTACTCTAGGGACCACTTGTGTAAGACCAAACTATCTCATCACTCTATCATAGTAGTATGACATTACTATATGACTAGAATTACCCTCTAATAGCTTGTGATGTTGTGAGTGTCTCATCTAATGTCGTGTATCTGGCCACTATGTCATGCGACAGTATGGTCTCCATATCACATATATGCATGGTACACGATCTAGACATACCCTCTAGTAGAGGATATCTCCGTGTTGCAAGAGATCTCCTAGTGGATAAGAAAAGGCTCTAGGTGTGCCCACATCTACCATCATAGGAATACCCTATGGTTGTGTACATGTGAATTTCTCAAACAACCAAATTTTTAATAGTTTGCATACCGTGAGACCCTCTAGCTTATATCTCACCAACTTACATAACTCATGGTATAAATTGGCTAGCATGTTGCGGCCCCATGTGAAGATGGTCCTATCACTCTACATCCTGCATATAAGATGGGTAAAAGGTGCTAAAAATATTGTACCCTTTGTGTTGGGTACTACAACCAAAGAAAGTATACACAGCATAACCCTTCATACCAAAGGTGTCAAACCGACCAGTATGGCTGATAGAGTGACATGGTCTTCTCAGGTTTGCACATGTGGAACCCATCCTAGGAAATACTCTACATCTATGCAAACATCCTTAGAACCCTATTTTACTCTCAGTCTAATGGGTTTTCCCCAAACTAGAAGTCACGGGATCTTGTATGCATCCTACAGTGTCACTGTGATCTCTCCTGAGGGAAGATGAAAGGAACATGTGTCCTCATCACACCTCTCTATAAGAGCCAATATAATGGCTTGATGGAATCTCATCTATGTTAGGACTGTTACCCATTACAGTCCTAGGTCTCTCAGTAATTGTGTCTCATCCTTGTTTAGCTCAGATAGCTTCTCTCTTATCAGCAGTAGTATCCCTCCAAAGGGGTGCTCTCGGAGATGAACTAGGTCCTATAAGAAAAAAACAATATCATATTAGAACTATAGAATCACTAAACTATATATCCAACATGACCAGGTCAAGGTCAACCTTTGTTAGGTCAAGGTCAACCTTCCTGGTTCAAGGTCAACCTTACTAGGTCAAGGTCAACCTCACTTCAGAAAGGGGGTAGACCTTCCTAGTTTATGTTGACCTTAAAGGTTCAGAGTTGACATAGCTAGGTCAGGGTCAACCTTAGAGGGTGAGGGTCAAACTTTCCTATAAAAACAATAATTTGAGATTATAGTTATCACAAACAGTGAACTTACCTTGGGAAGCGGTTGTCCTGCTACCAAGCAATATCTTAGGAGCTCCATTCGTGTTACTCAAAGTTCTTCTCTAATTAGCATCCTACTTTCTCTCCTAGACTCTATAAATGGTAAGACTGAGGAGGTATGTGATCTCTTCCCTTATTTATAGATAGAAATTAGGGTTTTTATTAGGGTTTTGTTAGCATTTATTTAGATTAAATTTGAATTTCCCTTCATAGTCTTTTAGATAGACATTCTCTTTCCATCATAACTTGAGTTCTATAGCTACATTTTTAGTGCCCTCTGTGTAATTAGAGTTTTGATTCAGATACCTAACTCCTTGAATTAGTTTCAAAAGGTTAGGAATCCTTATAACCAGTTTAGGAAAAGCTTTTTCAACAAATTGCATATCTAGTGTATAGGGCTATTCTTATCACCCTATTTCATCCTTCAGAATTAGTCAGCCAAAATAAGGGGCATAAGAGGATCTATGCACTTCTCAATTTCATCTTAGTAAACCTTAGGTTGTTTATGGATTTTCATTAACCTTGTGTGTTGCAGGTTGCAGGTACTAACAATTTCTTACAGGATCTCTACTTTGACAACTTGGCTTTATCCTTTTTATTTTATGATGTTTTCTTACTTTAGCTTGCATATTCACGTAGTGTCATATCTAAGCTAAAGTGGAGGCTAAATGTATCATCTTAAAATAAAAGCACTTCCATCTTTGTAGGTTTTGTTCATGCATTTAATGATTTCAAGAGAGTTAATTATGCATTAATTATTTGATCCCAATGCGTGGCATGGAGCCAATCAAAAAATTAGAATACCCAAGTGGCATAAGCATTTGATCCTGATTGTTGATCTATATCTAGATGCCAGATTCATAAAATATATTAAGATTGCTTCTTAAACCCTAAATAGTGGTGTGAGTGTGTATGAGAGGAGAAGAGTATGTGTACATGAGAGATGCGCAAAGGGTTATTTTGATAGAAGAAGCATAGATCTAGCAGAGTGAAAGAGAAGTGAACAAGAAAAGTAAAGACATATCAGATTATTAGATCAAAGAAGGTATTGGAAAGAGGATATCTTTTATCATCATCAGAGAGCATAATGAAGGATCAATTCTTGAGACATTCTAACCAGTGTGATATAATTCCCAGGTCCAGTTGTTACCGATAGTCAGCTCGACTGTGCTCTAAGGTCTCTCACACAGACCTTATAGGGTATTATTTCACCCTAGCTTAAGGAAGTCACTAATATTTTTACCTTAAGTTCCCTAGACTAGGCTTACACCATAAAACTACTATTTCATGCTATGGGACCTATTGGGATGGGTTCCTCCTCCAAGCTAAACCGATGGGTTCAACCTGAAGGACACAACAACATACACTGCTCATGGAATCCATTAAGTATGTTCTTTCTATTCACAAGAACTAATCTATTACAAGATGATATATTTTTCTTCTATCTATATTCATCTCTTATTCTTCTTTTTTTAACTACAAAAGATTTTTAGCTATATATCCAACCATCAAAAATATCTCCAAAATATCTGATACTCGTGGACAATTTAAACCACCCTGCATAGGCAGCCAAACTGAGCAATAAATGACCCTTCCAGAAAAGGAATAGGTGTCCCTAATCATTTCAAGAAAAAATGACACATAGAGATTGATTGCAAATGACCCAGCTGGTCACAAACGTCACATCCCGCATTTCCTAGGTCATTAGCCAACATCACCGAATGCCAGAGTTAACTTTCTAAAATCATCAGTTTCCAACCCTGAGCGTAAGATCACAAACCCAACAACAAACACTGACGCCACAAACATTACCAAAAATCATCACTGATGAGCATCACCAACAAGCATCGTCAACGAACAGAAACCAACAAGCATCACCAGTGAATAGAAACTAACAGGCATCGCCGACAAAGAGAAACCATCAGACATCACTTTCAAATATTATAACTTAACTGCAAAGCATCAATCTTTTTTTTCTAGAGACTTGTTGCATTTCCAGAGGTTTATAAGATACCTCAACACACATCTTTACTAGGAAACAACTACCTAAGCAACTATGGTGTTTTTTCACCGGCTGACCTTAGTCATTAAAAGAATGGTAGAACAAAACACCTTACAAACCAAAAACACCTTCTAGCCTAGAAATGTTCCTAACCCTAGGTTCTCCTATGCCATACACCCAAAAAAAAAAAATCAACTTCCAGGTGATTGGAGCAAGTCAGGATTGATGCCCAATTTCTTAAAATTGGTTTCTGATACCCATGTAGCCTCTGAATTAGCTTTGCCCTTCCATTTGACTAGATGTTCCATATAGGTCTATCGTCTATTCTACTTGGAAACTCTTGAATTTAGAACTATGCTTGCCTTCAGTTGTGGTGTAATAGGAAGTTTAAGCACTTTGAGATCCTCAGTATCCCCTGTGAGATCAAAATCTCCTTTGGGAATTGGACCTTTTTAGGATACCAAATCTGCCACATTGAAAATAGGAGATAATCCTATGTCTGTAGGAAAATCAACTTTATAATAATTAGACCCATATTTTTTCAATATTTCACAAGGGCCTATCTTCCTCATCTAAATTTTACTTGGAACTCCTTGCTGCAATCTTTCTTTATTTAGGTGTACCATGACCAAATCTCCAACCTGAAATTGAACATCTCTTTTCCTTGCATCTACCTTATGCTTGATATGAGTTGTACTCTCTATCAATGCTACTTTAACTGAGTCATGGACCTCCTTGATGGATTGAGAAAAATCTTCAGCATACCCACTCCTCTCTGTATTGCTACCAAGATCCCTTAATTCACATATACCCCTAGGATGAATCCCATACACAGTTTCTAAAGGGCTCTTTCCAGTGGACCTATTGACTATATCATTGTAGGAAAATTTTGCTTGAGTGAGTAACTTATCCCATGACTGTCCATACTCCTTGGTAAGGCATCTCAAAATATTACCTAAGCTTCTATTCACACTTCAGTCTGACCATCAATTTGTGGATGGTAGGCTGAGCTAAAAGAAATATTTGTACCAAGCTTCTGCCATAAAGTTTCCCAAAAATGACTCATAAACTTGGAGTCCCTATCAAATACAATACTCAAAGGCAATCCATGTATATGTATTTCTTCTCTAAAGAACAAATTGGCTATGTAACAAGCATCATGAGTGGTCTTGCATGGTACAAAATGAGCCATCTTGCTGAGCTTGTCAACAATTACAAAGATGATGTCCATTCCTTTCTTGGTCTTTGGTGGTCCAATAACAAAATCCATACTAAGGCATTCCCATGGTCTATTTGGGATAGGAAGGGGCTGATATATTCTTGTATTGGATGAAGTCCCTTTTGCCTTCTGACAAACCATACAAGTCTCTACATACTTTTGGATGTCCTAATTCATTCTTGGCCAATAGTAATACCTCTTGACCAATTCTAGAGTCTTATTCAACCCAAAATGTCCGCTTAAGGAACCATTATGCTTTTCTTGTACTAGATTCTCTCTCATGGAACCTCTTGGTACACAAAGTTTTCCTCCCTTAAATAGAAGACCTTCTTGAAGAGTATACTCTGAATATTCACTATGAAAATGATTTTGATACTCTTGACATACCTTGTATGCTACTGAAAAATCTCCATCTGCTAGATACAGATCTTTGAAGCTTTCAATTCCAATGCTTCTTAGATGAACTTCTTGCACTACGAGTAACTATCTACTCAATGCATCTGCCACCTTGTTCTACACTCCCTTCTTATGCTTTATTGTTAAGGTAAAGGCTTGGATGTATTCCACCCATTTCATGTGCTTATGACTTAGTTTATCTTGTAAACTCAGAAAACTCAAAGCCTAATTGTTGGTAAAGACAACAAATTCCTTGGGAAGTAGATAGTGTCTCCATTTCCTTAGTGCTTCCACTAATGCATACACTTCCAAATCATATGAGGAATACTTTTTCTTTGCATCACTGAGTTTCTAACTATGAAAAGCTACTAGCTTTCCTTCTTGACTCAATGCTACACCGACAGTAATATTACTAGCATCACATTCCACAGTAAACAATTTGTCAACACTAGGAAATGTCAAAGTCGGTTGAGTCACTATTCTCTTCTTCAGATGCTCAAATCCTTCATCAACATGCTCATTCCATTGGAACTTTGATTTCATACCTCCTTTGATGGTGTCTAAAATAGGTGCACTAATCTCACTAAACTGTTTGATGAATTTTCTGTAAAATTGTGCCAAACCATGGAAGCTTCTTACCTCCATGGCTGATTTTGGTGTAGGCCAATTCAAGATTTCTTCCACCTTGCTTACATCCATCTTCAAGTTACCTTCTGAGATAAAAAAAAACTGAGATATACCAATTCTTGCTTCATGAACTCACTCTTCCCCAAGTTGATTGTCAACTTTTCTTTGTGCAATCTCTGCATTACCAATTGCAAATGTCTAATATGATCCTCTTTTGTCTTGTTGAACACTAAGATGTCATCTAAGTACACTACAATCCATTTTCCAATGAATTCCTTCAAAACCTCATTCATCAATCTCATAAATGTGCTTGGGTTGTTTGACAACCCAAAAGGCATAACTAGTCATTCACACAATCCTTTAGTAGTTTTAAAAGCAATCTTCCACTCATCTCCCCCTTTAATTCTTATCTGATGATATCCACTCTTAAGATATATCTTGGTTTAATATCTAGCTCCACCAAGACAATTCATCAGATCTTCTATCCTAGGTATTGGAAACCTATACCGGATAGTAATCTTGTTTATGGCCCTGGAATCAGTACACAACCTCCAAGTACCATCTTTCTTCAGGGCTAAGACTATGGGAACAACATAAGGAACTATGCTTTCTCTAATCAACCCTTGGTTAATTAGTTCCTAGATTTGGTTAGAAATATCTATATTCTGCTATGGAGTCATCTTATAAGAAGCTTTATTTGGAAGTGAGGCTCCTGGAATGAAGTCAATTTGATGAGTAATAGATCTATCAGGTGGTAGAGTAGCTAGTTGACCATCACTGACTATAGCCTGATATTGAGTTAACAACCTTTGGATCTCTAAAGGAAACTCTTCTCTTTCCTTCCTCTTCTCACCTTTTGGTTTTAGAACCAAAGCAAAGCCTACTCCATCTCCTTCCAATGTTTTTAGGAATTCTTTCTCATCTACCACTAGTAGGTTGGGACCTCTCTCTATTTCCTTCTTGTCTTCCAAGATTAACTGTACCCTAAAATTCATTCCACCCTTCTTCAAGGAATAGGAGTTCTCAACTCTATTGTAGACTGCACATCGATCATACTCCCAAGGTCTACCCAATAGCAGATGACATGCATCCATGGGTAGGATATCACACAAAATTCTATCCTTATATCTCCCTATGGACAACTCTACCCAAGCTTTTTCATTGACTATTACATGTTGATCTCTATTCAACCAAGTAACTTTATAAGGATCAGTGTGAGGAATCCTTGTCAATTTTAACTTCTCAATAGCTTCTAAAGAAACAATATTATTAGTAGATCTTGAATCTATGATAACTTTATACACCTTACCAAGTATTTTGTAATTGAATCAAAACAAGGATCTTCTTTGGCTTGGCTCTTCCTTGATTGGCTCTTTTAGGAGTGTTCTTTGGACCATCAAATGCTCTCTCATCCCTGATCCTATGGGGACATCTATAGTCTTGCTGCTAGAAGACTCTTCTTGCACATAGTTAGCTCTTTTCTCTCCCTGGGAAGTAGAGCTTTTTGCAAGACTCTGATATGCAGGATGCCCAAGTTGCTGACAATTATAGCACTTCATAGAAGAGAAATAAGATCCTCTTCCTTGGCCATCAGTCCTTCCTCTTGAACTGTTATTCAGGCCTTTTCCTCTATTGTAACCACCTCTAGCATTACTGGATTCTCCCTTATTCTCGGTGAGTTTATTATCACTCTGATTCTTAGCTTCAAGATTTCTTCCTCCATATCCTTCTCTATGACCTCTATTGTCTCTTCCTCTACCTCTACTATTTGAGTCCTATTTCTTTTTGAACTTCTCTTTCACTTTGAGGGCTAATTGATAGCATTAGTGGATAGTCTTGGGGCTTAAGAGACTAATTTCTTCTTGAATGTTCCATTTAAGGCCATTCTGATACCTTTCCACTTTTAGGCTTTCTTCTTCCATCACATGGGACCTTAAGCATAGCTTATGGAATTATTCTATATAGGCACTGACATCTAAGTCTTTCTACCTCAGATTCTGCCTTTTCTTATGCAGTTGCACTTCATAATCACCAGGAAGGTAAGTTTCTTTCATCTTTGCCACCATACCTTTCCAAGTGGTTATGGGGTTCTTGCCTCCCTTTTTCCTTTCATCTTGGACAAGTTTCCACCAAGTGAGAGCAGTCCCTCTCAATATTGTCTTGGCTAATCTAACTTTCTGATCTTTGGTCACATTATCACAATCAAAGTGATTTTCAAGACCTTCTATCCACTCCATGATCAATTCTGGGTCCATTTTGCCACTAAATAGAGGCACACATTCTAAGGACTTACCACTCATTGCCTTTAATGCTTTCAAGAATGGTTCTTCTTGAATTATAGGGTCTAGCTCTGGGATCATGTCCTCCTCAGCCATTTGTTTACCCTTGTCATCAGCTTCGCTCATCAGCTCACTAACTGCTATAGTTTGCAACTACACTTCTTCCAATTTATATGCCATTTCGGCTAACTGCTCCTTCAGGAGTTTGTTCTCCTCTCTTTTCTCATCCACGTTCCTTGCTAGCTTTGTGTTGGTCACCATATTGGATTAATTCATAGACTCTTTTGAGAATTACACCCAAACAACACAAGCCCAATTCTCAAAATTTAGCTCTGATACCAATCTGATGTAATGCCCAGGTCCAGTTGTTACCGACAGTCAGCTCGACTATGCTCTAAGGTCTCTCACATAGAGGGTATTATTTCACCCTAGCTTGAGGAAGTCACTAATATCTTTACCTCAAGTTCCCTAGACCAGGCTTACACCATAAAGCTACTATTTCATGCTATGGGACCTATTGGGATGGGTTCCTCCTCCAAGCTAAACCGATGGGTTCAACCTGAAGGACACAATAACATACACTGCTCATGGAATCCATTAAGTATGTTCTTTCTGTTCACAAGAACTAATCTATTACAAGATGATATCTTTTTATTCTATCTATATTCATCTATTATTCTTATTTTTTTTTAACTACAAAATCTTTTCAGCTATATATCCAACCATCGAAAATATCTCCAAAATATTTGATACTTGTGGACAATTTCAACCACCCTGCATAGGTGGCCAAACTAAGCAATAAATGACCCTTCCAGAATAGGAATAGGTGTCCCTAATCATTTCAAGAAAAAATGACACGTAGAGAGTTGTTGCGAATGACCCAGCTGGTCACAAACGTCACATCTCGTGTTTCCTAGGTCGTTAGCCGACATCACCGAGTGCCAGAGTTGACTTTCTAAAATCATCAATTTCCAACCTTGAGTGTAAGATCACAAACCTGACAAAAAACACTGATCCCATGGACATTACCAAGAATCATCACTGATGAGCATCACCAACAAGCATCACCAACGAACAAAAACCAACAAGCATCATCGATGAACAGAAACCAACAAGCATCACTGACAAATAGAAACCGATGAACATCGCCGACGAATAGTATAACTTAACTACAAAGCATAAATCTTCATTTGCTAGAGACTTATTGCATTTCTAGAGGTTTATAAGATACCTCAACACACATCTTTATTAGGAAACAACTACCTAAGCAACTATAGTGTTTGTTCACTGGCTGACCTTAGTCATTACAAGAATGGTAGACCAAAACACCTTCTAGCCTAGAAATGTTCCTAACCTTAGGTGCTCCTGCACCATAGTGTATCAGGTGAAATCTCTTAAGAGAGTGGTTCTAACAGACCTTTCTAAATCTCCTAGCTGAGTGCTTACTTTGTTGCAAGTTTAAATCCTTCTACAAGGTAGATTGTAATGATCTATAGCTCTTAACCAGGTAGACCTTTAACCAGGTAGATTAGATATTGTGATCAAACTTTGTAGCCCTAACAGGCACACTTTATTGCTGTAGTAGTGAAGATTTTTGTGGGTTTCATCCCCACCCCATTTTTACCTTATTGAGTTTCTGGGTTACCAAAATTTTGTGTCGTGAGTTATTTAATTACCGTCATGGATGCTACTAGTTGATAGATAAATTACATTTATGAATGGTTGTGGATCAGTTTTGTTTTAAAGGATAAAAGTTTTAAGATCTGATTCAACCCCCCCCCCTCTCAGTATCTTGCTTTCCCATATTGTATTTCCAATAATTGGTATTAGAGCTCAGTTCTCCTACAAAAGGTTTTAATCATCTTGAGAGTACAGATCTGGAGATGGAGATTTACAAATTGGGTAAAGTCATTGAGAATCAAAAAATTGAAATTCAGCTAGCTTTACATCAGCCTGAGATAGCAAGATGGGAATTGAGGAAGTCCTTGCAAGCAAGGAAAGATTTGGCCAAAAAAATGATTGATACTCATTATCAGGAAGAAGACACTGCAAATCTATTTCAGAATGGAAACTCTACTAAGAGCGATGCAGAAATTGTAGATCTACTAGAAAGGAACAATACATTGTGTGAAGAAGTCAGAAACCTGAAAAGAGAACAAGAAATGCAAATAGTAAGACTATGTGTAGTAGTGGAACAAAAGAAGAAAGTCAAAGATGACAAAGCTATGGTTGTAGAAGACAAAAGAAAGATGGCTATCAGACTTGATGAAAGGACACATGAAGTACAAATGATGATAAATAATCAGGTTGACATGGTGAATCAACTACTACTTGCAAGTCAGGAGATCAGTAGGAAAGACATGGAAATTATGAATTTGAGATCTGAGAATAGTCAATTGAAAGATGAATTGAGATCTAAGAAAGAACTGAATGAAAGATTGGACAGACCCAATGAAGCTTTGACCCATTTTGAAAACTTGATGGAAGCATCAAGCAGATCTAAATATTCTTCTAGATTAGGTCATATCAAAAAATAGACATCTGTTGAGAAAATAAAATCATCTAAGATTGGTGAAAAGAGGAATGCAAATTCAAAGAACAACAAGCATATATGCCACCACTGTGGAAAATTAGGACACACAGCAAACATCTGTCGAAGCAAGAATCGTAAGTCCAATCCTAAACCTAAGTTCAATGGTTATTTCTTTAACTATAATAATTTTGGACATCAAGCACATGAATGTTGGGCAAAGGCAAATAATGCACCTCCCACACCTAGATTTAATGGGTATTGTTACAACTATCAAAAATTTGGATACAGAGCACAAGATTGCAGATCTAATGCTAAACATCAATGGACATCAAAGACACAAGCAAAAGCACCAAGGAAGAGTAACACTTACAATTGGGATTATAACACATGGCATAGATTTCATTACTGTGGTGAGTATGGACATAATCCAGAAAACTGCATAAAGACACATTTTAGAGGTAAATCTAAGAGTTGGATGAATGGAAGCCTAGTTTGCTATAATTGTTTGAAAATTGGTCATACTAGGAAAGAATGCAAAACAAGGGTACCTGCTCCCACTATTGAGAAGATTAGAGCACAGATGAACCAGACATAGATAAGGAAAGAAGAACCATGCAGTAGTGAAGCTATGGAAGCTGAGGTCACCCAATCTAATGGATCAGGTGATCCCACCATCACCAATTAAGAAAAGGAAGGTATGTAAGGAACTATGTTTATATCTCATATCTTTTATCAGTTCCTAACACATAAAAGTGCAATAGTCCATATCTACATATAATAAGATGCATTGGGACACATTTTGAGTTATGTAGCATGAAAAGTCAAAATGCACTATAGGTGTTGAGCAACAGTATATTTCTAATATATGTCAAGTAAGTTTTGTTTGATGACCGAGAGGAAAGTGAATTTCATGAGTTGGCCGAGGATAGCTATTTGGCACTCACTCAACGGGAAGAACATTTAATACTGACCTGAATTTTGACCATTGGAGCTTATATAAAGGGAAGAGCTATTTCATTTATTCTCACTATACGATTAAGAATTTCATAAGAGTAATTGTGCTTTTGTGAACTTGAATTCTGTAAAGATTTTCAAAGATTTCTATAGAGTGCTGTCGGCAACCTCTTCAGTGGAAAGTATGGATTTTTTCAATTACCGAGGTACTCTGTTTGTGATCCTTGAAACCCTATTTTTTGAAGAAATTGGTCACAATTTCTTCTACACTAGCTAAGAGAATGGAGAAGGAATTTCTAAACATTCAATTGGTAAGGAGTGACACCTGTATGCCTCCTAATTTCTTAGCAGTTCCTGAGAACGCCATCAAGGGTGATCTGACTAGAGCCCTATCATCAGTTCCACTGAAGGTACTCATGATTCATGATATTAGGTCATGCTATATATGCAAGATAAGTGAAGTTGGATATCACAAGCTAAGGGCATCTTAGAACAAGTTGTGCAAAGATAGAGCCCTAAAAGATGAACATAAACACTTAGCCGAGAGAGGGTTAACTCATGCCCTAGAATTTTTAAGGGAATTCAGAATGGAATGGATCAAGATTATTCTGATTTGAATACATGACATGAACATATGGCTAGAGAATGGACCAGTTAAGATTACAAAGGAAATCATCCATCATGTAACTAGTTATCCAATTCTAAATGGGCAGAAAACTATGAGATGTCAAAGTAAGGAAAACATAAAAGAATTCACTGGAGCCATTTGGAACAAAAGAGGGATGAAGATCTCTACTATTAAATATTTGGAGCTTGATTTTTATGTTAGGGTTATAGCTCATAAGTTTTATCACTCAAGCCGACTGGACAGTGTCCCCTACATTGCAGTCGACCAGGCTTGGAAAATTGTGAAGAAGGATCATACTTATGACCTTGCTGAGCTTCAACTAATGTAACTAGCTGAGAACCTTGCTTCAATCAACAAGGCACAGAACTCAATATGTAAATTTGGATCTCTGCTCACTTGCATATTTTTCTACATATAGAACACATTTCCTTCTTTTGGAAACATAGTGTGGAAAATAGACAAACCTATCACACAGCAAATCAATGCATTTATTCAGCAATTAGGTGATAATTTTGAGAATGTGATGGGAACATATTTTGTGGAATTCAAGAAAAATATGAGATAAAGGAGTAGAATTCCTATTTCACTAGTTGAGAAGCATTATGAAGATGTATGTTTCCTAGTAGACACAGATTACACCTATGTGCAGGAAATAGTGCCGAGGGTATCATGGCTGAGGCCATTACCTTATGAAGTAAACATTGATGAGACTTCTACAACAATAATAGCTTTATTGGAAGAGGAAATTGATAGTACAGTAAAACATTTTGGAAACTATGAAGAAGCTAAATCCAAATCTCTATGGATTTAAAGATCGGCACTATGGAGAGAAAAAGGAAGAAAATTGTCAAAAATATGAAGAAGATGGTTGGTGTTGAGAGTGATGAAGAAGCAGAGGATGCACCTTTGGGCTTATCAATAGGACATGGAGAAGATATGTCTAGTGAAGAAGAGGAGAGTGAACCTGAAGAGGAGGTCACTATGAAAGGAAAAGGGAAGCAGCTAGTAGTTGCTAAGGCAACTAAACCAAGTCTAGTCAAATCTAAAGCTACTATTAGAATAGTCCTAAAGGATAACTGAGAGAGGGGGGTGAACCAGTTATCAGTAACTTTAATTCTTTTTCTCCTTTAACTTCAGAATACAACAAAGTAAATGCTTAATCAGATAACACAGTACACAACACACAATTTGATTATGGGGAAACCAAATGGTAAAAACCCTGGTGGGAATTAGCAACCACAATGAACTATAATTGTTTATAGTAATCCCTGTTAGAAGATATTTTAACCCTATTAGGAGTTGTACTTTATAATGCAATAAGTATAGTGACCTGGTTAAGGGTCAGACCCTATTAGGAGTCTTTTACAAATAACCCTGTTAGGGGTGGTGGACTCACTGTCCAAAAACTCACTGATTGATGGTGAAGGCTATAACCTTCTGTATAATAGATATGCACTATATATGATGATGAAATGTATAATAGACCTACTATCTTGATCAGTTCCAGTGTATTACAATCTTTCACTTCTTCTTCACATAGACTCTTGATGAATGAACCAACTCTGAAAATCTACTCTGTACATCTTTCTTCTCTTTTCGTATCATTCACACTTAGCGTATCATAATTGACTTGCTATAAGTATCTTTCTCAAAGTATGAGATCATGTGACCTATAAGACAACTCTTCATAACATCCTTGTCATCTCTACTAAGTGCACAAACATAATTACAACCGCACAAGTATAAACTGAATAGACGTAATGCTTCACTAAGTCGGCCTCACCTAATTAACTCTGACTTTTCAATATTCTTGAAGCATGTTTGGCACCTTTAGATGAATATCATCAACTCATAACTAATCATGAATATACATACGCATATCCTGAAGATAGGCATAACTCAAGAAACACGTTACATACGTCGGCTTTGAACAGATACTCTTCCAGAACTGTAACTGCCGATAACAGAATTACACAACTTGGCTAAAAAATCATATCTAGATCTGTGTGTATGAACATAACATAATAAACATCTCAAAAACATGTATCTAACCACACAAGTCTTCATCTCATCATTCTGATAAGTACATATAGAATTACTACTATGTACTATATGTTGTCATCAATGACAAACATACAATCAATCAACTTCTCAGAATCAAATCTCTAACAATCTCCCCCTTTGACATTGATGGCAACATATGATATCAAAAACATCCTCTATTCATGGTGTCCTCTTTCTTTTACAATCTTCTCAATATCCTCATCAAAGATTTCTCTTATATTGTTGCAGTTTCTCTGACTGTGTTTTTGTTCCATGTATATACTCCCCCAGAGTATATGCTCCCCCTTAGTACATACTCCCCCTTACTATATCCTCCCCCTTTGACATCAATGGAAAAGGGCACCATAGATCTTTAGGCACAGGTACTACTCCAGAAGTAGAGTACTCAACCATTCATCAGTCACTTAATGATTGATGTTCTTGCTGCTTCTTCTAAATAGACTCAAGAGAGGGAATTACTCCCAACTTTTGCCTGAGATACTCAAAAGTATCCTTTGATAAGGAATTTGTGAAAATATCTGCCAACTATTCTTTGGTGCTCACATAGTCCAATTTTACTTCTTTGTCTGCAACCTTTTCTCTTAAGAAATGGTACTTGATTTCTATGTGTTTTGTCTTTGCGTGCATCACAGGGTTCTTAGACATGTTGATAGTGCTAGTATTATCATAGTGAATAAAAATAGGATAATCAACCTGAATGCCAAAGTATTTGACCATCTGCTTGATCTGAACCATGGTTGAACAATTTAGTGTTGCTGCAACATATTCAGCTTCTGCTGTTGACTGAGAAATACAGTTCTGCTTCTTGCTTATCCAAGAAACCAACCTATCTCTAAGAAATACTGCTCCTCCTGAAGTGCTCCTCCTGTCATCAATACAACCTGCCAAATCTACATCTGTATACACATGAAGTTTTACATTCTCTGATTTTGGATACCATAAACCATAGTCTATAGTTCCCTTTAGATATCTCAATATCATCTTGATTGCCATTAAGTGATTCTGCTTGGGTTCAGCTGCAAATCTTCCAACAATGCAAACTGCATTAGATATGTCAGGTCTATATTGAGTTAGATAAATGAGTTTACCAATCATAGATTTGTACAATATCTTATCAAATGCTATGGAATCATCATCTTTTGAAAGCTTGCTTCCTATTATCATGGGAGTGTATACTGGCTTAAATTTTTCCATCTGGAAGGTCTTCAGTATTTCTTTCACATATTTTGATTGATTAATGAATATATCTTTATCTATTTGCTTTACATTCAGTCCCAAAAATTATTTTATAGGACCAATCATGCTCATTTCAAATTCATTATGTATTTCTTTTGCAAATGTTGTACTGAGCTTGTCATTACCTTTGAAGATAATGTCATCAACAAATATGGCAACTAATAATAATCCATCAGGTGTCTCTCTTGTGAATAGGTTATAATCTGCTGCTCCTTTCTTGAATCCAATCTTGGTAAGATAACCATCAAGTCTCTCATAACAAGCTCTTGGGGCCTGTTTAAGACCATAGAGTGCTTTCTTTTATTTGCATACCATGTCTGGTTCATCTGAAAGATTAAATCCTTCAGGTTGTTCTATGTAGACTTCTTCATTCAAGTCACCATTCAGAAAAGCTGATTTTACATCCATTTGATAAAATTTAATGGCTTCCAGTCTTCTCACTGGGGAAAATGTATCAGTGTAGTCTATTCCTTCTCTCTGTGCATATCCTTTACATACCATTCTTGCTTTGTTTCTAACTATTGTACCATCTTCATTCATCTTGTTTCTAAATACCCACTTTGTTCCAATCACATTTTTGTCACTGGGTCTAGGGACCAATTCCCATGTATAATTTTTAATTATCTAATCTAATTCTTCTTTCATTGCATTCTTCCAATCAGAATCATTACAAGCAT
>MU224342.1:1415223-1433515 GCA_018584345.1 Thuja plicata
TAGGTTCATCTTCAATCATAGGTGCATATTCATAGTACCTCTCTTGAACCATAAAATTTTCATCAATCTTAACATGCATGCTTTCAATTATCTTCTTTAATCTCAAATTGAAACATCTATATGCTTTACTTTTAGTAGAGTAACCAAGGAAAATAACTTCATCACTTTTGGCATCAAACTTACCAACACCATCATCTCTCTTGATGTAGCACTTGCTGCCAAAGACTCTGAAATACTTTACTGTAGGTACATTACCAAACCAAAGTTCATAATGTGTCTTATCTGCACCTTGCCTCAATTGAATTCTATTAATAGTATATACTGCTGTGTTCACTGCATCTCTCCAGTAGGTAAGCACAACTTTTCCTTCAATCATCATAGTCTGCGTTGTATCAAGTATGATCTTGTTCCTCCTTTCTACTATCCCATTCTACTGAGGGGTTCTAGGTGCACTCAACTATCTTTTAATTCCATGTTCTTCACAATAGTCATAAAACTGATCAGAGGTGAACTCTCCTCCTCTATCTGATCTCAGACATTTCAGTTTTAATCTAGATTCATTCTCAACCTTAGCTTTGAATATTTTGAACTTTTCAAAGGCTTCAGATTTCTCCCTTAAGAATGCAACCCATATCATCCTAGAAAAATCATCAACAAAAAAAATGAAATACCTTTCTCTATAGTATGATCTTGTTTGGGTAGGACCACACAAATCTGTATGCACTAGGTCCAATTTGTTCTCAGCTGAGTTTTGCTTGCTTCTGAAGGAGCTCCTTACATGCTTACCCATAACACATTCGCTGCATATTTTGTCAACTAGTCTTGCAATACTTGGTAGGTCTCTAACTGCCTTGACATTACTTGTCTTTACTATGTTATCAAAATTGATATGACATAGTATTTTTTGCCATAACCAATTGTCATCCACCTTTGCAACAAAACAACTAACATTTGAATTAAGCTGAAAAACATTACCTTTTGTTTTGGATCCTAATGCAATCATGTCTCCATCCTTATTGTTAATGATGCACTTGTTGTCTTTGAACTCCAAATGATAACCTTTGTCAAGTAACTATCCAACACTCAGTAAGTTATGATGTAATCCATCAACATATAGAACATCATCTGTCTTGGTCTTTCCATCCAAAGTGATATAACCTCTGCCTATGATAGGTTGAGTGTTATCTCCAAATCTAACCATACCACCTTTGTATTTGTCTAAATGAACAAATCTATCTTTGTCACCTATCATATGATGGGAGAATCCATTGTCAATGATCCAATCAGTCCTAATGTCTACTTTGGAAATTAAGGCTAACTCTTGTTCTTCCTTTTCATCTGCAATGTCCATTTCCTCAAGCAACATTTCCATGTCTCTAAGGGAAACAAATCCAATTTCATCTTCTCCTGAATCTTCATCAGTTACACCTTCTTCAGCATGATAAAATTCCTTCTTATATTTGGGTTTATAATCAAATCTGAACTTCTTGACTCGTGTGGGACACTTAGATGCAAAGTGACCAATCTTGTTACATGAGAAGAATTTGAATGGAAGTTGTCCTTTATATTTTCCTTTTCCTTTCTTTTCTCTTTTAGCAATCATAGCAATGATTTCTTCTAGTTCTTCATCAACTTCTTCTTTCTCATTATGACTAGAGATGTGTAAGGATTTCTTACCATGGATTGAGGCTTTGAAATTTGTTTCACTTTTAGGTTCAGTTTTCAATCTTATATCTCAAATACAGAGATTTTGCTGATCAAAGTCTCTCTCTTGAAGTCTTGTGAGAATTGCATGGTTTCTTCTAGAATACTTATCTTGTTTTCATAGTCTAATGTTAAAGTGGTTAGCAACTTGTCCATTATGTCTTCTTTTGATATTTCTCCACCATTTTTTCTTATTCCAGAGACTGCTTCATTTATCCTTTGATTGTAGGCTCTAATGTTCTCTTCAGGTAACATCTCAAGACTGTTGTATTTCTTTTTCTATGTCTTTCTAAATGCATTATTTTCTTGAATATCTCCTTCAAACATATCCTCTAAATACTTCCATATGGTATATGCTCTATCAATTTTCTTGATCTCAGAAAATTCACTGTCGGATAAGGCACTGATTACGGCTTCTTTAGCAATAGCATTATTGGTAAATGTTTCCTTTTTTCTATTAGTAGCATCATCCTTTGCAAGGTCTTTCAAAGATGGAATTACAACTTCTTGTGTAGAAATTTCAAAGATCTCAAAGCCAACACACTGTAGATGTGTTATCATTTTTTTTTCCAATCCAGATAATTTTCTCCATCGAACTTAGGGCTTTCTTTTCTGAAGTACGACATTTGATCTACCTTAATCTATTAGGCTTCTTCTCCAAGGAACTTGGCTCTAATACCAATTGTTAGAATAGTCCAAAAGGATAATTGAGAGGGGGGGTGAATCAGTTATCATTAACTTTAATTCTTTTTCTCCTTTAACTTTAGAATACAACAAAGTAAATTCTTAATCAGATAACATAGTACACAACACACAATTTGATTATGGGGAAACCAAATGGTAAAAACCCTGGTGGGAATTAGCAACCATAATGAAATATACTTGTTTATAGTAATCCATGTTAGAAGATATTTTAACCCTGTTAGGAGTTGTACTTTACAATGTAATAAGTATAGTGACCTGGTTAAGGGTCGAACCCTATTAGGAGTCTTTTACAAATAACCCTGTTAGGGGTGGTGGAATCACTGTCCAAAAGCTCACTGCTTGATGGTGAAGGCTACAACCTTCTATATAACAAATATGCACTATATCTGATGATGAACTATAGAGTAGACCCTCTATCTTGATCAGTTCTAGTGTATTACAATCTTTCACTTCTTCTTCACATAGACTCTTGATGAATGAACCAACTCTGAAAATCTTCTATGTACATCTTTCTTCTCTTTTCATATCATTCACACTTAGTGTATCATAATTGACTTGCTATAAGTATCTTTCTCAAAGTATGAGATCATGGGACCTATAAGAAAACTCTTCATAACATCCTTGTTGGCTCTACTAAGCGTGCAAACATAATTACAACTGTGCAAGTATAAACTGAATAGACGTGATGCTTCACTAAGTTGGCCTCACCTAATTAACTCTAACTTTGCAATCTTCTTGAAACACATTTGGCACCTTTAGATGAATATCATAAACTCATAACTAATCATGAATATACACACCTATATCCTAAAGATAGGTGCAACTCAAGAAACACGTTACATACGTCGGCTCTGAACAGATACTCTTCTAGAACTATAACTGCCAATAATAGAATTACACAACTTGACTAAAACATCATATCTAGATCTACGTGTATGAACATAAAATAATAAACATGTCAAAAACATTTATCTAACCACGCAAGTCTTCATGTCATAATTCTAATAAGTACATATAGAATTACTACTGTGTATTATATGTTGTCATCAATGACAAACATACAATCAATCAACTGCTCAGAATCAAATCTCCAACAGCTACCCCTCCTATAGCTAACTGGCCTATGAAAAGAGCATAAAATGTTTCTACACAATCCAAGACAACAAAGGTATATACAAAGAAGATTGCTGGTGAGAGAAGTTTAGGCAAGAGAAAACAAGTTGCAACCAAGGCTATGTCGAGCCAACCTGCTAAGAAAAGACCAAGGAGAAAGCTATACTTGGAGTCTGAAGATGATGAGGAGATAGATATGGATGTGCTAAGCAACATACCTACAACATAAAATAAACCAATGACCAATATTGATGAGGTATGTAAGAACCTTAGAAGTAATGTTGGTTTAGCTGGATTTAAGTTCATCAGGTATGAGAAGAAAAGCATACCTAACAAGCATGAGATTCAGAAAGCATTAATAGATATGATATGCACATTCAATATGATGCCTATAGAGATAGGAAATCTTAATCCTACAAAGATTTATGATATTTTGTCTCAGAAATGGCAATATCCACTGATGACTAAAAGACAGATAAGGGAAGGAACATTGACTAAGGTCATTCCTGATCTAACCAAGAAGAAAATAGCTAAATTCATAGAACAATATCAAAAGAAGTTTATTCCTAAACAAAGAGCCTATGCTATTTTGAGAAATGATGGTGAAGGTGTAGTTCAACAAAGCACCAGAATATGGAAGGAAACTTTTGGGTTAATCACTAAGAAGGTCGATGAGAAAGGTGAAGGCACTTCAGAGCCGAAGGAAATGGAGAAAGAAACTACTACTGAGCAGGCAAAAACTAAAATTGAACCCCAAAATGAAACAGGTGATGTGGAAATTATAGATTTGACAATGGATAGTCCCATTGACACTACACTTGGAGAAAATAGCAATGTGGATGTCGAGGATCAGAATGAGCCAACAGACACAGGTATGCATTCGCCCATTTGGGCAACTGAGGTTGAGTCAGAGAAAGAAGGAGAAAAGGAGGTAATCAATACAAATCCACCTATTTTAGAGGTTGTACAAATAGTTTTAGAGAATGGAGATAAGATGGAGGAAATTGAAAATAAGCCTACAGAACAAGAGGCTATACAAATGTTGGTAGATCTACCACACTCTATAACATCTACTCCCATTGGACCCAATATAGGAAATATACCTGATTAGTAGGTAATATTGACTCAGATGAAGGCAAAAATTGAAATTAATACTCACAAAGGTAAAGATATTACAGTACCTGAGCCGAGTATCAGCTCTTCAGAACTCAAAAGGAAGAATTCACATAAGAGGAAGTCACCAAGTCCAAGTGTCACTTTTAATGAAGTAATTATGATTTCTAAATGGGATATAGATAACTTGACATATGAGCAGATTCAGATTCTGCAATACTTTTTGAAGAGGAAGAAGAAACAAGAGGAACTGAAGAGGGAGCACCAACAAAAGAAAGTGTTACATGAAATGAAGGATATTTTTGTTAATGATTTTGATATAATAGATATAAATGAACAAATGGAAATCTTGGAACAGTTAGTCCATATTGTGCAGAAATTCAATCATGAAAATATTGAGGCAAATGAAAAGTTGCTACAATGGTCTGAGAGAAAATTTGAGAACAAAGTTTTGGGGAGGATATCAGTAGAGATTGCTATCAAACAGGTTGAACTTTCTTCTCTTATTAGTATTCTTGAGGAAGTTGCAAATAATGTTTATTCCTTATATAAAAAGTTATGTGATGTAGAATTCTTTACCAAGGATAACCAACAGCTTATTGATAATTTACAACTAGCTTTGAAGTCAACAGGGATTACATTGAGTATGGATGCTAGTTCTAGCTCCTTACATTTTGACAAGTTGACTCATACACAGAGGAGATTAGCCGAGCTTATGGCTGAAGATGGCAGAATAAGAGAAAAGTTAATAACTATTCAGACTGCCTTGATACCTCATCTAGAGGTTATACAGAAGGAACTTAAACCTATAAATGAATTAGTCAAGAGGGATTCTCATCTCTCTTAAGCAGATAGTTTTGTAAGTCCAACTGCCGAGCTATAAATTAAGGTACAAGTTATGAAGTTTGTAAAGGACTATTTGGATACAGTGTTTGCACTAACATTACAGCTTCATAAGTCATTTTTGGATAGGTATGACTTAACCCCTGTAGCTATCAGTGACAAAAAGAAGGGGGAATCAGATAAGGAAACGGATAAAGATGTGCAAAATTAGGCATAATATTTTGTAAGGCATGTATATTATGTAAGTATGAAGTATAATCTTAGGGGGAGTATGTTGTGTACTTGGAAAAATTTTGTAGATGTAAATAAATGATAAGTGTGTTTTTCCACTAATATCAAAGGGGGAGATTCTTGATCTCTATGTTTTGTTGATCATTACTGTCCCACACTTAGTCATTTATCTAGGCAGTTTAGCCGGTCATGACTGTGGCCGAGCTATCTAGTATAGGCCAAGCTATCCAGCATAGTTGTTGCTGAGAAGATAATTATTTCTAAGTGACTCAACAATCAAGAAAAAGTTGATCATGTTCATGCCGAGCACCAGAGTCTTAATGTGTCAAGCAAGAGAGTTTTGACATACATGTTAGGAATGGCACAAACTCGAAGGTAAACTATTTTGGGCCAACTTGTTCATGCATTTAATGATTTCAATGGAGTTAATTATGCATTAATTATTTGATCCCAATGTGTGTCATGGAGCCAATTAGAAAATTGGAATGCCCAAGTGGCATAAGCATTTGATCTTGATTGTTGATCTAGATCTAGATGCCAGATTCGTAAAGTATATTAAGATTGCTTCTTAAACCCTAAAGAGTGGTGTGAGTGTGCATGAGAGGAAAAGAGTATGCATACATGAGAGATGTGCAAAGGGTTATTTTGATAGAAGAAGAATAGATCTAGCAAAGTAAAAAAGAAGTGAACAAGCAGAGTAAAGACATATCAGATTATTATCAAAGAAGGTATTGGAAAGAGGAGATCTTTTATCAGCATCAGAGTGCATAAGGATCAGTTCTTGAGACATTCTAACCAGTGTATCAGGTGAAATATCTTAACAGAGTGGTTCTAATAGACAATTCTAAATCCCTTAGCTGAGTGCTTACTTTGTTGTAAGTTTAAATCCTTTTACAAGGTAGATTGTAATGATCTATAACTCTTAACTGGGCAAACCTTTAACTAGGTAGACTACATATTGTGATCAAACTTTGTATCCCTAATAGGCACACTTTATTGCTGCAGTAGTAAAGATTTTTGTGGGTGTCATCCCCACCCCAAATCTACCTTATTGGGTTTCTGGGTTACCAAAATTTTGTGTCTTGTGTTATTTATTTACTGTCATGGATGCTACTAGTTGATAGATCAATTACATTTATGAATGGTTGTGGATCAGTTTTGTTTTAAAGGATAAAAGTTTTAAGATATAATTTACCCCCCCCCCCTCAGTATCTTGCTCTCCCAAATTGTATTTCCAACAAGTTTTTCACCTTCATTTAGTGCATTTACATGATATATTTGCATTTAGGATGCATCTACACTTAGTAATTCTTCATTTCTAGGTGAAATTAGGGTTAGAATCCTGAGGATTCTCCTTGATTTCCTTCTTTGTGGCTCTATTTTCTAGGTAGGATCTATTTATTGGTCCTCCTAGACTTCATCACATCTCTTCTAGGTCCATGTGCCTATTTCTAGCATTCTACTCTATTTTCCCATCATCCTAGGTCTTTGGCTGACCTAGAAGCTTCACTGGTACTCTGAGTTGACCACCCTAAAACCTCAGGTCAGGGTCAAAGTCAACCCTAACCTAGGTTAGGGTCAAGGTCAACCTTGACCTAGGTCAAGTTTGAGGTTTACCTTGACCTTTGTCTAGTTTTAGTTCCTGCTTTTAAAATTGGATCATAGCGGAGCCCTAAATTCAAAATTGGCCCCTGGATCCGAATGCAGAAGGGTTTTTATTAAAAATATAATTAATGCATTTCCTCCTTAGTTGGTTATTGTGATTGGACCACAATTTGAGGTAAAATTTGAATTAGGGAGCCCTCACATTCCCCTAGGAGGCTTACCTTGAAATCTCTATACAAGCAGTCTCTTTTGCCTTCATTCGATACACAAGAATATGATCACAACACATGACATGATATGACATGAAGATGATATGAGATTATAATGCAAGAATGAAAGAGGATGATATAGGAGGACAAGATATGATTATTCCTTGATGAAAGCAAGCATTTTTTGGACAAGCTATTATGGGCATTCATTGGAGCAAGAAAGAGTTATTCAATCCTTCCTTCTTGTTTGATCTACTATTTTCAATATTCAAGCATTCAAAAGATACAATCATGGTGTAGAAACTACGGATTGTGAGTTTGGTAGGAGTACTTTAGCCTTGGGGGCTTTGTATGATTTCTTTATCATATTCAAATCTATGCATTTCTCTCTCATTTCAATTCATGCTAGGGTTTCAATCTAGAGGATTAGATCTTGGCATTGCACATTCAAAGCTCTTCCTACGAGAAACACACACACATATTCTATTACATCCATCTATTCATGGAGGTGGAGATCACCAAAATGGGGAGATTGACTAAGGCAAAACCCTATATAGCCACCCTAAAACACCATTTTCAGATATCTACAGTCGTTGTTTTGAGAGTTGCAGAGCAGATTTGGATACCTTTTCGACAAACTTTTCGGATCCGCAAATAGAATTTCTGTCAGAGCAGTGCAGGTCAAGGTTGACATAAAGGGGTCAAGGTCGACCTGCATTTGGGTCAAGGTTGACCTTTCTCAAAAAAGGAAAATATTTTTGGGTTTTCTCCGTCTCTATGTTTTTGTTCCAGATCCAGTTGCAAAACTTCCAGAAACTTAGTACATACACCCGAAAATAGCAACTTCCATATCTTCTATGTTATGAGGTATGTATGTCATTTCATTATTCTTTGCAAAAATTTCCAGACTTATGTTCCTTATCATTACAATTAAATCTAAGTGGTTAATGAGGCATAGGGTCTCATTTATGTGCAATCTCCCATTGTTCTAAACCCTATCCACATCCATTTTCCACCTTACAATATGTTTGCAACCATGAAATTGATACGAGTTATCCTATAAATTTATCATTGATAGGAAAATAAATTTACAAAAAATTTGAATTAAATTAAATACTTACCTTTGTTAAACCTTCTTCTACCAATTTCATTTGGGTCAAAAAGGATACAAATCCTTGGTGTTGTACCTCCCTCACATAGGTGTTACCTAAAAGAGCCAAATAAGATAAAATCTTAGGTAATATGTACTTATAATAATGACAACTTAAATGAAAATCATGTATTCTTGATACAAAAATGTAAAAAACTAAATACAAAAATATATGTACTATAGGGCTATCATGGCCAAATGAAATGCATGAGAGGGTAGGCTCACAAACATGTGTCTCAACATCGTCAGACATCAACCTCTATACAATAAACCATGTAAAATATACATTAGTATGCACAAGTGACATGTACGTACATAATCATTCCAAAACCCTTAATTACCTTCCCCTTGTTAACATCTGTCATTGCACCTCCCTCACATTGCCCTCTGCTAGTAGTAGCTGAAACCTACAAGAGTAGAATAAGATGAAAATATTAATTATTATATGTTTTTTATTACGTTAATTTTTTATGTAAAAAAACATGTATAGTGATAAAAAAAGTAAACCAATGAGTGTGAAATCATATACCATAGATCTTTCAAGGCCAAACGAAATGGAAAAGAGTGTGGCACCCTCCACCAGTCTCATCTCCTCCTCTATCATCAATTTAACATAAAGGAAGCATATATATATAAATATAAGTGTGCAGTCATTATAAGTTATCTACTAACAATATTTAGTTTAACATTAAATACACTATGACATTAAATGTTTAGTCTTACCGTAACTTGAGGACTCCATGCCACTTGCACCTCCTCCTCTATCCTATGAAAGGTGTCTCCATGAGACATTGCAGTCCCTGTAGTGACATTTGGTGCATCGCCCATCTCGAATGCCTCATAGTCACATGTACCCATATCATCACTGAAAGAATCATCAAGGGGACCTAAGCATAAATTCTTGCACATAATGCAAGTATAGGGAACACAAACATGCGCACCCCAAGGAGATGTTGAAGTGCCAACATTGTCAACATGGGGTTGCATCAATGATGCAGTGTGCCTCATCAAAAGCCCTCTCAAGGTGTGAATGGCCCTAATTCTCTATGAGTCGGCCTCTATAATTACATATGGATGCTACATTGGAGGAGGGGGATAACGTCAAGAGGGGGGACATAAGGCCCTATTTTTTTCAACACACCCCTTGTCTATTATTGGGAGCACCTCTACCTATGCCCATGTTTGATCTCATGCTCCAATAGTTAACTTTGTGACTGAGCACAAATTTAGCATAGTTTTTTAAGGAAATAAAAAGGGACCTCCATATTTCTATGGGGTGGTTTATCAAAAACCATCCACCAACAATCCCATAATTTCTCCTGCATAGCATCATTCATGCACCATTTGATGGATAAATTTGGTTTTTTGTTATCAACTTTTATTCCAGTTTTGGGATTCACAAATAGGTTGGCTATTTTTTATTTTTTGATTTCAAGGGCCAGCACACCATCCTAATCCATCCCATCATCAAATTGGGCATGCAGGGTCTCTCATCATTGAAGTGTAGAATTATGCTACATGGTAAGCATCTCCATATTTTTAATTATGGATTTTAATGTGGTCAAAATTGGGTGTAATGCAGGGATGTTTCCATACACATTTTGAATACCCCTCAATTGATTCAAATTATCCCCTAAGAGGTCCTCTAGAGGCCGAGGGCTCATAACTGGAGGGTTTTCAGCATGAGTTTTTTGTAGGGGTGGTTTTTAGGATCAGTGTTTTGCAAGGGTAGGTTTTCAGCCCCAAGATTTTCATTTGTGTCAGTCATGCTTGGTTAAATTAAAATTTCATATAATTAAAATAAATTACACAAAAGATAACAAATTTCAATTCAAAAACCCTATATTTAACCAAAAAAACTTATAAACTTAAAAAAAATTAAAAATTAAAAATGACTTACCTCTTGATGAATCTAGGAAGAAAATAATTATTTATGGATCAGATACATGATCTCTATTGTATACACGATGGTTCTGATGCTATTTTCCCAAAAGTCATGAATGAAAATGACAATCGATTCATCTTTTTTCGATAGATATATGGACAGGTATCGGGTACCCGATACCTATCAGGTATCATATACCCAATAACTTCCATGACATATATGATATATGTCAATAATTTTTATTGATATATAATATTATAATATAATCTAGAATATTATATTATACTATTATATTATATTATATTATATTATATTATATTATATTATTATATTATATTATATTATATTATATTATATTATATTATATTATATTATATTGTATTATATTATATTATATTATATTATTGTGTATGATGAAATCTTCTACCTGTTGGGAGCAAGCTCAAACATAAAAAAAGTTAGTGGGTTAGCACATATAGATCATAGAATGAACAAGAAACCAACAAGACTCCATTATAACATCAGATTGAGCCAAAAACAAGTAAAATGTGCCCTAATCTACTTATTTGATTTTCTCTTTTTGATGGATGTAGGTGTGCTCTCTCAAACACACAAGTGAAGTGAATCCCCAATGCAATGCAAATTTAGAATAATGAAGAAAGATTCAAGAGCTAGTATGAAGAACTGGTCTCAAATCTTCATCAAGATGATAGATCCAACTATGAAGTGATATGCATATGCAAGAAACTATGATTAATTTACCAAATTCAAGCCTAGCATGTGATTTCTATGTGAATTAAACAAGAAAATATAAGCATGGAAACTAGTTATGAAATTATAAAACAATTCTAGCATGATAACAATGCAAATTCAGAGATGAAAAATGAAGAGGAGAAGGCCTCTATTTATAGAATTTTGGAGAAGAAGAGGGCTTGGATGATGTGGCATCTATGTGGCATCCACATAAGAGCCACATAAGGGACACATAGGCTTGAGGGGATGGCCAATTTTGAGTCAAATATAGCATTTAATATTTAGTGGCTCAAGAATTCCAAGTGGGAGACAAAGTTGTAAGAGGAATTTAAGAGGAGTGGGTGACCTTTTTGGAGAGAATTTCCCCATCTGGGTGAGCATTCCATTAGCCTTAAAAAGGTTAGAAATCACCCTTTAAGTATGATTAAAGGGATATTTAGGTAGAGAAGCATGCTTAAGAAGTGAGGTGATGGGAGTAGAGTAGGAATAGGGTGGGCTTAGGGTAGGTCTCTAGGTTGGATTAATAGGCTCCTAGCTAGGGTTTAGATTATAATTCAAATTAGATTTGAATAAATCATAGTTTAGAAGAATTAGGAATATGGAGGAATTTTAATAAATATAAATTTATTAAAAAGGGGATTTTGTGAGGTAGATGTATTTTAAATAAAATACATTAGAATAGTATTTGATCATTGATAAATACTAGCAATGAAACTATTTAATTAATTTAAATAGTTAGAAGAGAAAGGGAAATTAATATTAATAATAATATTAATATTTTTGGATGTCTACATTTTTCCCTTCTTTGACGTGGCGTCGCAAGTGACGTTGCATCAAAGAAAAGAAAATAAGTTGCCCCAGAGGAAGAGGGTTTCTAGGAGTCATGCCAAAGCGACGATGCTACAGAGTTGTGCCCCCTCGAGAAAAGAGCACAACAAAGATGATGTTGTGGAATTTTGTCAAAAAATGATGCAATAGGAAGGAGGAAGGGAGAGGAGATAATAAATAGAAGCCTTTTGGAAATGCAATTAAGAATGTAACTAAAATGCAAATGCAAATGAAAATAAATGCATGTAACAAGCATTGCGGATCCATTTGTGTGAAAAATATGGAGAGCACATCCGATTTTGATATTGCAATAGGAGGTATGCATCAGGTGTTAGAAAAAAAAGATGACAAGATTCCTTTGTGTGGACTAGATGCTCAAACAAAAGCATACTACAAAAGATGCATGTATCAATAGCCACCAGTCACAACGCACCAAGATATAGCAGATCGAGGTAGTGGTGAGTAGGTTTAAACTGACACAAAAAGATAAAATCAATATAGAAGGCCTCATGACCAAGCAGTCATTCAGTCCATTAAAGTTATTGTCGTGAACAAGATTGGTGTGATGAAGGATTTGATAAGCCAATGCCGAAAGGATGCATCCTGACGGGCAAAGATTGGGATTGATTGGATTGAAAAATATTCACTGGCAAAAGTTGTGAACAGGATGAGGAGCAAGGACAATCAGTCGCAAAATTGATTTGTTGAAAAATATGATTGCAGTCGCAGGAGTCAAAATGTCACTAAAAATTGATGAACTAAACAATGCAGAAACAAACGATGGTTTATTACAATATTTTTGAGAATATTTGATTTTTTTGAATTTTTTGGAATTTTTGAGATTTTTCATATTTTTAAATGTTTTTGGAATTTTTGACGTATTGAGGTTGTACAATGGGATGATTTATACAAAAATATACATGGGGGGGAGGAAACAGGTGGGGAAAATGGTGGCTATAAGAGGGGCTAGGGGGCTTAAGGAAGGTCATTTGTGAATAGTGAATAGTGAAAAATGAGCTCTGGAGTGAAAACATGGCAGACGAGAAGATGTTGGGGCAGTTGGGGGAGTGCGTACGGACACACGGGAAACCTACGGAGTGACTGGTACCCGTGAGTGACTCAACCAAGGCCTTACATTTATTACTGTCAAAATTTTTAATGCTTTTGGGTAGGCTAGGGGGGAAATAAATGCGGAAAATGGGGTTTTGAACCAGATATGTTGGTTCCTAAACCGACATCTGGTAAGACACCGATCCTCGGATCGACGTCTTCGCAGACGCTAATCCCTGAACTGGCATTTCTGAAGATGTTAGTGCTAGACTGACATCTTCAAAGCTGTCAGACCCAGATCTGCATCTGTGAAGATGATGGTCCAAAAGGAATGAGAGCAGAGATGCCAGTGTATGAACTGACATTTTTGGCTGAACTGGCATATGTGCCCAAAGGGGCGACATCGAGGGGAAGGGAAACGGAGGGACCCGGCGGGGGCCGGGAATGGGTCGACAAAGGTCCTAGGGATAGGATGCCCCATTTTGGGAGGGGTTAGGCTAAGAATAGAAGAAATATAGGATGACATTGTCATTTTTGAATTTTACAATAGTAGTACCCACCATTGGGATCTAGGGAGCATTGGTCGCCTCACATGGAGTTGGAGCCACAACTTACAAAGGAAGACTGGGGGTTGTTAGTGGTGGTTGGGTTGGACTATGTGCCCCGTTGGCCTAGGATATGAGTGCACAATGGAATGATGACCACTTTGATCGAGTGGTGGCACAACGATACCACCACATTCCATCTGCCTACTAGAGGCTACAATCACTCTGGAGGACGTGTGGCAGATTCTTTGGATACCTATCCGAGGAGCGATACCATAGTACTGGTTAGAGGACAGTGATCACTACATGGAGATCATTTTCTGGACACCAATGAGGAGGATTACTACATATAGGACTTGGATGTCCTAGCATCCAGCAGTCGACAGGAGACTGCAGCGGATAGCCTTATTTTTGGCTAGTTTGATCGAAGGACGAATGTTAGAAGACCTAGCTGGAAACAATTTTGGTATGGGATGGTCTTGGGTGCTACCAAAGATGCTAGAGGAGGGTACTACATACTGCTAGGGGTACATTGTCTTAGGATAGTTATACCATGATTTGCATATGGCTACGTACCACGGGGTGCACAACATGGGGACAGGCATGACTCTATTATTAGTGTGGACCTGGGAGCACATTGCAGTGTTCCAGCCAATGTAGACATGGGAGGCGAGGCAGCCAAGAGAGCCTTATGCATTTAGATATAGGCTACCTCTGAGATATACCTCCAATGGTCAGACTGGATATTGGCGGTGGTTGCTCGATGAGGTACAGGTTTTCTATTGGACCCCATATAGACTAAGATTAATTATGCAAGATGTACATGTTTTAACAATGCAAGATGATTAGGGATCTAAATGATTTAACAATGCAAGACTAAAATGAATCTAAGATGAATTAAATATGCAAGATGTACATGTTTTAACAATGCAAGATGATTAGGAATCTAAATGATTTAACAATGCAAGATGATTAGGAATCTAAATGATTTAACAATGCAAGATGATATTGATGAATCTAATTATGTAAGACTATGCAATGCAATCAAATAATGAACCTAATGCAATGATGAACTAATGATGAAACTAGTGCGACAACTAGATGCAATGGATGAGATGGGACCGATATTCTTGGTGTGTGTCACAATCAACTGATGAACCAACGAGGAGGACTATAGAGGAGCAGGCAAGGAATGTTAGCATGGCAACAGCTCAGGATGTTAGTGTGATGGTGAAAGGACTGGATACGTGTCACAAATATATAAGGACCAAACTGAATGATTAATTACAAGTGAATAATTACAAGTGATTTATGTATACATGTTGCTGCCAAGATTTGATTGGATCTTGCTTTTTGAGGCATGCGATAGTTTAGTTTGCCGATTGATTAATTCAAGAGGAAAGATACATCCTAAAAGAACACAGAGATGATGATGATCTAGATTTAGGTCAAATGAGAGGAAGGATTCATCCTCAAAGGACCCATTTCTAGAAAGATGGGATTTGTAAATCTGATTGGTTGAAGGTGCACTGCGATCAAATTTTGGAACCAAGATGTTTTCATAGGATTTTTGGATCATGTTCTGCAAGGATACCAACCGAGGACACGAGATATATACAAGAAATAGTTAAGTCAAAGATGAGAAAAAATATGTATAGGACTGAAGCTCAGGGATTGGGATAGTACAATGTATGGACAACAATATACAAGACTATATGTACAAAATCTTAGGACATGAGATAGGAGGATCACTTCGGACTAGTGCATGTGATATGCGAACACCTAGGGAATACTAGCGAGATTCAAGTGGAAGTGGATGTGATGGGCAACAGAGATGGAGGGGAACAATATTTTGATAGATAATGCAATGGTCCACTATGTGTGATGCCTGTTGCCAGGTTTTCATCACCCATACTTGTCCAAGGCACTTGATTGCCAAGTTTTCACCAATGGACAAAATTTTTCTCTTTATTCTTCTTTTTTTTATTTCTTTGGATCTTTTTTATGTTTTTGATATTGTCCAAGTGCCTGTTTGCCAAGTTTTCACTGGGACAACCATTTTTTTAGCTTCATTTTTTTACTTTTTTGATATTTTTTTTAGGACTATTTTGTATTGTTTTTGTGCTTTTTTTAGAACTTTTTATACTTTTTATGGATTTTCTCAGATAACTGGAATGAACAACCAGCCGTTAGGCATAGAAGCACCTGAGATGAATGATGTTGATAGGATCATTCAATGGTTCTCCTTCAGGAGTGGAGAATTGATATGCCCTAGAACCAAAGCATGTAGTGACAACATATGGGCCTTTCCAAGTGACTTCAAACTTTCCTTTCTTTTCCCGATCAGTACCCACTTTCTTATTTTCCTTTAGCACAAGGTCCTCCACCTAGAACTAGCATGGGTGGACCTTCTTGTTAGAATTCTTCTTGAGTCAATTTTGATATACAATCAGGTGATCATAGTCTTGCTAGTGCTTTTCATCTAGTAGATCAAGTTGTGTGAGTCGTGCTACTCGGTAATCTTCATCATCAACCAGGCCTCTCAATGATACTCAGAGGAATGGTAGTTTGACCTTAATTGGTTAGACTACTTTAGCACTGTAGACGAGGGAATAGGGAGTAGTGCCAATAGGAGTAAGGTAGGAAGTGCGATATGCCCAGAGGGCTGGGTTGATCTGGAGATGCCAGTCACGGAAAGTATCACTGACAACTTTTTTTAGGATTTTGAGGAGGGTTTTATTAGTTGCCTCAGCTTGGCTGTTACCTTGCGGAAAATATGGACTAGAGAAATGGTGATGGATATGGAAGCAAGCACATAGATCACTGACGTGTTGATTTTTAAATGGTGTTTCATGATCTGTGAAGATAGTGGAGGGTATGCCAAAGCGGAAGACAATGTGATAGAGGATGAATTTGGAGATCTGGACAGCTATAGTGAGGGTGAGTGGAATTGCTTCAACCCACTTTGTAAGGTACTTTATTGCTGTTATTATGTATTTGTGGCCTTCAGAAGAGAGGGGAGTAATCTTACCAATGAGGTAAAAACCCCAACAAGAGAAAGGCCAAGGAGGCGCAACGGGTCGGAGGTCCTGGGCAAGAGCATGGATCAGATTGGCATGTTGTTGGCAAGGTAAACACTTCTTGATGAAATCACAAGAATCATGTTCTATTGTAGACTAGTAGTACACTGTACATAGAAGTTTCTTGGCTAGGACAATGCCACTTGTGTGGGCACCGCAGATTCTAGCATGTACCTCTTATAAATCCTGGGTAGCCTCATTTTCATTTAAACACCTAGAGAGCACGTTGTGATAGCCTTGATGATAATGGTTATTGGCAACGAGGGTGTAACAGGAAGCTCTGTGAATAAACATTTGGCATTGGTTTGAGGTGAGATGAGGGGATATGATACCATTTTGTAGATAGGCTTGGATATCATGGTACCATGGGGACTGGGGACCAACCAAGACACATACATGATTTGATTCAGCGTTCTTGTAAGCGGGAGCATGAAGTTTCTCAACTAAGAATTTTTATTGTGTAGATTCATGAGGAATCTCCGAGAGGGAGCCAATTTTGGCCATTGCATCAGCAGCCTTGTTTTGCATATGCGGTGTATGTGGTACATTTGGCCTTGTTAATTAACCATACACTTCAACATAGTCCTTCTTCATTAGATACACACAAGAATGAATATGAGATTATTCATCTTGCCTTTCTGCATGATTCGACCTGTTGCATTCCATCCAGACGGGGTTTCGAAAATAGCTCTCAGAATGAGAGTCTCACAACCATAAACCAATCTAGAACAAAGCATTTATGCTTCCATGAATGCAATGCAATGAATAATCTAGAAATGAAACATGCAAGATTAATCTAAATGATCCATTTAAACTAGAAATAAGATTAAAACTATGCCATGATTTCAATGAAATTATTCTAGAAATTGAAATTAATCTATTGCAAAATGAGATTATTCTATATGAGATTATGAACTAAGAATGTAGCAACAATTCAGTATTCTAACGATGCATATGATTAGAAATTCAGGAAGGGTTTTGAATGAGAAATGAGAGTTCTTTTATAGACTCAGAGGTTGTTCAGAATAGAAACTTTCCTTTTTGAAATAAAACAGATAGAAAAGCCAGTTTAAAATAGAAAGATTTCTTTAAAAGAAACCAATAAATTGTTTTCCCTTTGCTTTAACTATTTTCTTTATTTGATTTAATTCTTTTCTCTTTTGATTTAACTATTTTATTTATGATTTAATTATTTTATTTCTTTTTACAGCATAATTAAAGAGAAGTTTCCAATTCTGAACTGAAGATAAGATTTTACTCACAATAATTAATTAATAAAATAGAATATGACCTCGTAATTTCTTTTTCTCAATTATCTGAATAATTAAATTCAATTATTGAAAATGAGGAGATTTATTTAATAATTAAATATCATTTAATTCCCTTTTTATGTGTCTTAGCTAAAGAGGGTGAATTTAATTTAATTAAAGTGCTAGGACTTTATAATTAAATTAATTCAATCATAAGGTTTGTTTAGC